>MU776512.1:24388-138811 GCA_026770625.1 Nicotiana glauca
GGGGGGGGGAGGGGTGTCCTCCCAATGGGGTAGGCATGTTTGGTGATTTGGATGATGATATTGTCAATGTCAGTGAGGACATCGATCACGATGCTCCTAGTGCAATCGAGGTAGCAAAGAGGTTCCAGTGACAGGTGATAGCTGTTCATGTACACATTTTTAGTCTTAAGCATTTGTGTTTTTGCCGTAGTCTAAGGAAATGTATGATCGCGATATCTCCAGGCTTTGGGAGGAGCCTTTATTCCATGAAAAGGATCTCAAGAATCTCACTTCTGGACTGCAGAAATCGGAGGGCTCCTCTGCCCGTAAGGATAAGGAATTAAGCGAGCTTCAGGCAACTTTGGAGGGATTGCTCTTAGAAGAAGCTGATCTTATCGAGTTGATATTTTTCTATTCGTAAATCCGTTCATCATTCTCATAATTCAATATTTACTAACTTATATTTTCTTTGATAGGTCAGGCAGAAGGGTATGGAGGTCCTCGAGCTGAGGAGGCGAAACGAGGTAGTGAGTTCGGAATTGGCATCGACCCAGAGTCTTCTCCAAGATGCTCATAAAGAGTTTGCTGTGTTATTTGTGGACAAGTCTGAGGCAGAAGAAAAAATTGCTACTTATCTGAGGGACTTCAACACTACAAATTGAATAGCACGATACATATCGGTAGAGGCCGAGAAAAAGCTTGTTCGGTCTGTCACTCCCGCTAGTGGCAAGGCGAGGAGCCAAGCTTTAGAGGAAGCCAGTGCTAAAGGTCTTCATCTCCCGGCTGAGTTCGAGGAGGCCAGAGAGTCGGAGGATGAATTGGCGCTGTTGGTCGCTTTGGATGAATGTCCCAGAGATAGTTCGGAGGGAGTGGCGATGAAGAGTAGGCCTGCACCACTTTTGCATCTCTTTTTTTGTAAATATTCTCGGGGAAACAAGTCTTGTAAAGACGCCCTTTGTAAATATATTTTTTGGTAATGCAAGATATTTTTTTCTACTTCAAGTCTTGCCATTGTTTATATTCCAGTGTTCATGCGGAGTTAACCTTCAAATTTTGATGTTGGCTCTTTGGGGCCCATGCTTGGAGTAATCAGGACCCTTGAGATCTGGCACCATCTGGAAATTAGGCCGATAGTTCTTTCGGGGAAAATGCTTATGATAGTAGGGACCCTCGAGGTGCAAAAAACTCCCGAACTTTGCATGATAGCAGCATTCAAGGAACCAGATAGTGGGACCCGGGGGGGTGGTCCTGCCAGTACATTTCCCTAAAAAGGTGACTCTGTCATGGCTAGAACTTTTGGATGGGCGGGCTGTCGCTGCTTTCCACTATATATTCACTTGCTTATTTCTCTAATAGAGATTCCGCTACTCTGAGTAACTATTTCTTTCATAGTACATTTCTCTTTGTTCTATTTCTCCCGTCGTTTCAACTCAAAGCCTTTGTCCAAGTCTTCATCCTCCTCTCCCGATATATCATACCATGGCTGCTACATCGGCATCCGCCCATCAAGGAGAGGGGTGTTCTTCCTTTGTTTTGTGTTTGCTAGGTTGTACACTGCCGGCACCTGATCATCGGTCCTCGAGATGCTTTGTCTCGAGGAGAGATTTTATGTTGGAGAGACCTCTCAATGTTCAAGGGCATCGGGAACATGCATCGAGTTTTATCTCTACAACAAGGGAGGAACACCTTAAGATGATTATGAAAGACTGCGGACGGGGAGGAGTGGTACTGTAGCTACCTTCCCCATAGGAGAGCATCATGACCAATGTTAAAGGGTTTTTTAGTGTGTATACATATCCTTTTACTTCAGGTTCCCTGAACAAGGTCATGCTTGAATTTTTGTAGGAAATATTAGGTTACCCTGGTGCATGCTCAACCATCTATTTGGAAGATAGTGCTGACAATAAGGTACATTGGGGGTAAGGCCGGGCTCGAATTAAACTCGTTAGGTTATATCGGCCTCTGCATTATTGGGGCTTGATTACTCTACAATGTCGATCCACTCGGTCCCCTACCGTTAATGATGGAGAGGACAAGGGCCGAGGCTGGATGAGCCGGTTCATTCGAGCACGGACAGTCGATATTGTCCCAAGAGAGTTTTTTCCATCTCTTGAGAAATTGAATTTCACACATAAGTGGCATACATGTATTTATATTTCTTTGTCCACAGGGGAGGCGTGATCCAAAAAGGCATCTTTGTATTTCATTCTTCGTAGCGATTCCTTGGTTGCCAAACGAGGCACCTGATATGGCTGAATAGTCCCGCAATCTGGCAGCATGTTTGACCTATGATAAGTGCAAGTGGCAAGACCTATCCAAGCGGAGATGGGAGGCAAAGCGTCACGGTAGGTGTTTAGTAGCATATTTCCTCAGAAAGGTACTTCCTTTTTAGCACACTAACTCTGTAGTCGTAGGCGTTGGAGGTTTTCCCTATATGAGGTCGTGCCCCCTAGGGGAAGAGGATAGATTGCCGACCTTAGGTCGAGGGTTGCTAATAAAGGGAAAAAATCTCTAAGGTGTGACAATGCTCGCGGCGGGGCGAGTCCTTCTTTGAGGTTCAAAAGAAGCGAGTCGGCCGATCTTCCAGCTTCAGAGGCCCCTATTTTTGAAGGAACTTTTCCTACTCTCATCAAAGGTTTTTTGAGTGACAAGGGTCATGTAGCACCTTCATCTTTTCCTACCGAAGGAACTTCGGGAAATGCAAGGCCATCGGACGTTGGCTCGGCCTTTGGCGAGGCACAGTCGCTAGTCTTTATGGTAAGATTTGGTAACCATTATAGGCTTATCTTGGTTTTGCACCCTCCCTTCATGACAAAATAAAGTCTGGGCTACTTCGCCATAAGGCCAGGTTGTGGAAATCTTTGGATAAGGAGAAATCCCTTAGGCTCCTTTATAATAGAAAGGAAATTGAGCTGGTGTACCTACGATGTGAGGTGGATCAAAGTCACAACCGCGAGAGCTGTCTCGAAAGATAGCTAACCAACCTTCTTTGTTGATGTATGCTCCTCCTTTCTTTTTTGGATATTAGCATTTTGATATTTCAGTTGAAGAGAAAAATTGAGGAGCTGGAAAGACTTTGCGGCACAGTTGGCCGAGTCAAGCATCAGTTTAATGAGTTAAAGGCTCAGGTACATTCCCAAGATGCGGCTAAGGAGCGTGCCTTGGCTAAGGCTTCTAACCTGGAGTTGTAGATTCATAATGCTTGTGCGAACGATTTTTTCCGAGCGAATATGATCACGAGGCTCAAGTTCGAGCTTTTAAAGACAAATGCCGAGGTTGTGAATGTTCGGGCTGAGGCTGTAATGAGCCATACCAAGACTGACAAGAAAGTGACAGCCTATTTAAAGGGTGCTGCTTATGCTAGAGCTGAGCTGAGGGAGGCCGTCGATCATGACAACAATAATAAAGTGCACTTGAGGCGTAAGTCTAAGAGGGATGCCCTCAAGGAAGTTCATGGTAGGGGATTCGACCTCTCAGAAGAGATCAAGCAAGCGAAGGCAAAAAAATACGATGCTAAATTCCTTCTATGCGATGCTGAGGATACTGAGGACGGGGTCGTCGGTCCGTAGTCCTTGATGGGGAGGTATATTTCCCTTTTCTTTCTATATATAGTACTCTCAAAGTATGATGGTCTTTAAGTTGAGAGGAATCCTTAGATTCGCGGTGTGTCCCGTTAGGCTAGCCCGTAGGCTCTTATGCACTTGGTCGATGTGACCTTTTAGTATAAGCCGACGACAACGACTCTTACGGTTTTGCTCTTAGGCAGATTTAGTTCACTATTTTGGGTACAATCTCTGAATTGGGTTTCGACTCAAGGTCTTTTGACCCTAAAGTTTTTTAATTTAAAGTTGGACCTTAGGTTTTTACGCGTTGGGTCTTACGTCTTGGGAGACCTACATCTCCTATCATACAATGCCTGAAATGGTGCCATTTGCATACTAGCGTGGAAGCTGTTTTTATAAGAAAACTCTGTGAGTGGAAAATGATCATCCCAACTACTGTTGAAATCAAGAGCACAAGCACGCAACATGTCCTCAAGCATCTGATTAGTCCGCTCTACCTGCCCATCCGTCTGGGGGTGAAAAACTGTGCTAAGATTTACCTACATGCCCAAACCTTGCTGAAATTTCTTCCAAAAGTTGGCTGTGAACTGAGCCCCTCGATCAAAATGATTGAGACCAGAGTACCATGCAACCTAACTATTTCTTTCGAGCATCTCCCAGATTGGACGTTATACCAGGGAATGGGATTAACCCCCGAACTTAGGAAAAAACTCATTCAATTTCTTATTAATAACATTGACTTCTCCATTTGGTCCCACTTAGATATGATAGGAACCTCGCCGGAAATAACAACCCACCGATTACGTGTCGACCCCAGGTTTAAATCGGTGAAGCAAAAAAAAAAGACCCCAGTCCGAAATAAAACAAGCGTTCATCAAGGACGAGTTAACGAAACTCCTTAAAATAGGGTCTATTAGAGAGGTAATGTACCTCGAATGGTTGGCCAAAGTAGTAGTAATGTCCAAAAAGGGAAATAAGTAAAAGAATGTGTGTAGATTATAAATACTTGAATAAGGCATGCCCCAAAGATTTATTCCCATTGCCCAATATCGATCGCCTGATCGATCCACGACCGGCCATGAAACCCTCACCTTTCTTAACGCCTACTTGGGGTATATAATCAAATTTAAATGAACCCTGAGTATCGGGAAAAGACTTCGTTCATCACGGAGTATGGTACCTACTGTTACAATGTAATGTCCTTCGGGTTGAAAATGTAAAGGGCCACATACCAACGTCTAGTTAACAAAATGTTTGCGCATCAAATAGGCAAATCCATGGAAATTTATATTGATGACATGCAAGTTAAGTCCCTGAGCGCAGAGGACCATTTGACTCATTTTTTGGAAACATTCGACATCCTCAGAAGTCACAACATGAAGCTTAACCCTGAGAAATGTGCCTTCGGAGTGGGTTCGGGAAAATTCTTAGGCTTTATGTTGTCGAACAGGGGATCGAGATCAACCCTGATAAAATTAAGGACATCGAAGAAATCACGGTAATAAATAATTTATAAGCAGTATAACGGCCGATATGACGAATAGCGGCTATAGGCAGGTTCATATCGAGATCAACGGACTGAAGCCATCATTTCGTCTCTTTACTCAAAAAGAAAAATAACTTTGAATGGAATCTAGAATGCCATCATGCCTTGGAAGAATCGAAGGGATATCTGACTAGCCCGCGTTTGCTGCACACGCCAAAAAAGGATGAAATGTTGTATTTATACCTGGCCGTATTTGAGATAGCGGTAAGCGGTTTGGTGGTTCAAGAAGAGCAAGGTACGCAATTCCCTGTCTATTATGTAAGTCGGACCCTGGGGGATGCCAAAACTAGGTATCCACACTTGGAAAAAATAGCTCTTGCGCTAATAAGCGCATCGTAAAAATTGAAACCTTATTTTCGGTGCCACCAAACTTGCATTTTAACAACATACCTGGTGACATCCAAATCCACTACTAAAAACTAATAGACACGGTCACATGCAATATAATTTACCCAACTATGAGTCGGGATCGAATCCCACAGAGAACAATGTGTAGGCGATTAGGAATGTAAGAAAATTATTACTTATCGCGCAATGCCAAACACTAAGAATTTGATTTGAAAATATTTTATATCTAAATGTGGAAATGTAAACTAACCTAGAAAGCAAGTAAAATGATCAATGGCTATAAGTGTGGTTGCACCTGGAATTACACTCAAGTAACGATCCAATGTATTTCACGGTTTTACAAATATGAGCGAGTTTATATTAATTAGTCACAGATAATCATTCTTAATTAGATTCTTCCGAAGACTAAGAAGACTTCCTAATTGAATTATCCCTAAAGCAATTAGAAGATTAAGCACACCCGGAATGACTACAAGTGGTTCAATCCTATCCCTAGGTAGAGTCTATAAAATGAGGGTTAACGCCTCAAGTTCTTGCTAATTAATCTTTTCCAACCCCAAATTATCTTTTCCAAAATCAATTCGGAGATAATGGGCGAGTCCTAGGGTTAGCTAATCCCTTTGGAAACATTAAAGAAGAAGAATAATTAAAGTAACAATAACCCACATCATAAATACATAAAAATCATTCAATACATAAGCACAACAAGGTATTTAATCCACACATTAAACATGAATATTTCCATAAACAAGATTCAAGTATTGGAAATAAATACTACACACTTAAATATTCAATACGAAGCGAGGAAATGAAGAAATAAAGATAAATAGGTAAGAAAATCTTAACCACAAGCTTCAATCTTCAAGACCTAAGTGTGTGTGCAAAAATCCTTGCTTCCAAAAATGTTCTCTCTAGTTCTAGCAACTGAAAATAAGCCAAATAAAAATGGCTTGGGATGAGAACTTGTGAAATGTCAATTCTGCCCAGGTCTGATGCAAGACTTCTGCACCTGCGAAAGAATTATCGCAGGTGTGGCTCCGCAGAAGCAGAGTTCCAAACGCAGAAGCGAAAACCTTAATAACCACTGCCACCGCAGATGCGGTTCACCAAGCGCAGATGCACTTCCGCAGAAGAGAAATTACAACCGCATATGCGGTTTCTACCTATTCAGCCTATTCCATAGAAGCGGTACTTTCTTCGCAGAAGCGGGATCACTTCTGCGGCCATACTTCTGCAGAAGCGAAATTACTGGAAAGTTTTTTCTTATTTTCACCTTATTTTCGCCCAATTCCACTTCAAGTTGATTCAATTCACTTTGTATCATCATTTACCTGAAAATCTAACAATAACCACCATAAACGGCCTCATTTTATATTTAAAAGGACATAAAAGCAAAAGAAAGGAGGCTAGATTTAGTGGTAAAATTACCACTCATCAATACCCTCTCTGTAGCATATTGCACAAACCAGAATTAGCGCAAGATTGGCCAAATAAATCAAACTCGGGGGATATAATATCGAGTATCAACCCCGAACAGCTATCAAGTCCCAAATTCTAGCAAACTTCATGGTTGACTTCTCACCCTCCCTCGTGCCTGAGGTAGAAAAGGAGCTCTTACTAAAAGCGGGCACATCTTTCGGCATGTGGATTCTATTCACTGATGGCACGTCGGACGTTAAAACTTCAAGGTTGACTAACAATGACGTCGAGTGTATGGCTATAATTGCAGGTATAGAATTGGTCAAAAGCCTGGGAGCTAAGATCGTCGAGGGAAAATGTGATTCACTCCTGGTAATAAATCAGGTAAATGGGAGCTTTGATGTCCGAGAAGGCAGGATGCAAAGATACTTGGACAAAATCCAAATAACATTACGCCGTTTCAATGAATTGACCGTAGTCCATTTACCCCGAGAGCATAACAACGAGGTTGATGCCCTTGCAAACCTGGGATCATCCATCGAAGAGGATGACCTACTCTCCGGGGCTATTGTTCAACTATCCAAATCAGTGGTCGTGGAAGGTCATGCTGAGATTAACTCCACTAGCCTGATATGGGACTAGAGAACTAAATATATTGGGTACCTGAAAGATGGCAAACTATCCACAGATCCGAAAGGATAGAGGGCCCTGCATACAAAAGCAGCCCGATTCTTGCTCGATGAAAGTGGAACTCTTTATAGAAGAACCTTTGATACCCTCTAGCTGTATGCCTGGGGCTAGGAGACAATGATTATGCGCTCAGGGAGATCCACCAGGGGACCCGCAAAAATTACTCGGGTGCCGATTACTTAATTCTAAAAATAATCACGGCAGGCTACTATAAAAATAACTTGGAAAACGACACTAAGGAGTTCGTCTGAAAGTGAAACAAAAGCTAGAGATTTACCTCTATGATTCATCAACCCGGTGAACAACTACATTCGGTCTTATCACCATGGCCGTTCATGAAAGGGAGAATGGTTATCGTCGGACCTCTACCAACGGCACCAGGTAAAGCTAAATTTATATTGTTCATGAATTACTATTTTTCCAAATGGGTGGAAGTGCAGGCCTTCGAAAAAATAAGAGAAAAAGAGGTCATTGATTTCATCCGGGACCACATTATTTGCCGATTCAGAATTCCTTCCGAGATAACATGCGATAATGCGAGGCAATTCAACGGAAGCAAAGTAACACAATCCCTCGAGGATCACAAAATCAAAAGAATTCTATCAACACCCTACCACTCATGTGCAAACAGCCGAGCCGAGTCTACGAACAATACCATCATCGAAAACTTAAAAAAGAAACTAGAAAGCACTAAGGGATGATGGAGAGAAATATTTCTCGAAGTACTATGGGCGTACCGAACAACTCCAAAATCGAGCGCAGAGTAAACACTTTTCTCCCTAGTGTATGGTGCCGAGGATTTGATACCAGTGGAGGTCAGGGAACCAAGCACCAGATTTCGGCACACCACTAAGAGCCCGAACAATGATGCCATGACTACGGCCCTCTAACTACTGGATGAAACGCGAGAAACCTTGCTGATCCGAATGGTCGCCTATAAGCAAAGTATTGAAATGTACTATAATAGGACAACAAAACTCCGACATCTCGGAGTCGGGGACTTGGTCCTAAGAAAAGTAACCCTCAACACCCATAACCCTAATGAAGGAAAGATAAGCCAAAATTGGGAAGGACCGTACAACGTCATCAGAGTAATCGGTAAAGGGTCCTACAAGCTTGGTAATATGCAAGGCGAACGGCTTCCAAGCAACTAGAATATATCAATGCTGAAACTATACTACTGCTAGGGTGTCCGGTAGATAATTCTAAAACACCTTCGAGCATGCGTTGCACTCTTTTCCTTCGACCGAATTTTGTCTCTAAAAGGGTTTTACCTGCAATGTTTTTAATGAGGCAATACCGATATGCTACCTAAGAAGGACTCAACAAAGTATTCAAGGCTTCCTTCCAATCAACCTCGAATACTGGGGGCCATCCCCCAACGGGTCCTCTACCTGGGAAACCCATGATACGCCAAATGGGGTCTCGATAGGAAAATGGCTTACTGGGCCAAACAGACGAATGAACCGTGTCCGTATAGAATAGCCAGACCCCCGGTAGTGAAAACATGTATACTTGTACCAAGTAATAGAAGAATACTTTCCATCAAAGCATTTCACACTTCAAAAGAAAGTCGACATTTCTGTAAAATGACTCCTCTGTCAAAAACATCCCGAATACTCGAGGACGGGCCTCAAAAACTCAAGGCCACATGACCTTTGGGTTAGAAGACCCAAAATTGAAAATCCCTCAATGAGGCAATGCCAAGTTTACATGTGATCGCTCCCGAGCCGAGAAATCCTTGATGACTCGGGGACTGCCTGAATGTCCTCTGGGTCAGAGCTCCAAACTCACAAGCCCTCAACGAGGAAACATCAAAGTCATAAAATGGCTCTAAAGCCAAAAGCACCCCGAACACTCGGGAATAGGGATCATAATCTCAAAAATCTAATGGCTTTCGAATCGAAACTCCAAAATCGAAGCCCTCAATGAGGCAATATCAAGTTTCCAAGTAATGGTTCCAAAACCAAGGTTCCCTCGATTATTCTGGGTCTGTCTCCAATTGCCACTTACCAAAAAACCCGAGGCAATAAGATGCCAAGTGAGCAGCCTCAGTCTCGTAAAACCTATATAAGGCAACAACAATATCTGTAAGACCTCAAACAAGGAATGAACCACACTCGTACCAAGTGACAATATCTGTAAGACCTCAAGCAAGGCATGAACAACACTCTTACAAAGTGCAATATCTGCAAGACCTCGAGCAAGGCATGACCCACACTTGTACCAAGTACCCAAAATTGTAAGACCTCAAAGGCGTGTAAAACTTGTAAGACCTTACTAAAGGCATAAAACCGATTTCAAAGTTAAGGCTATATATCGAATTTGTAAGACCCTTAAAAGGCATACGCTAGATATAGATGCCGAAACTACTTCATTTGGGCCTAAAAATGGCTCCGACCAAACACAAATGACTATGGTCACAAGGCTGTACTAGCCATACTATTGCGATTCGAGGATACCCGACCGTCACTACAAAATCATTGGCCTTCAATTACTTCGAATCAACTTCACAAAGAACCGGTTAAATAGGATACCCACAACATAGGCAGAAGAGCTTCAACCATTTCAGCTCCAAATTACAGGCTTCAAGATAGTCAACCTTCGAGCCAAACATCTCGAGATACTCGATTATCGCCATATAACGACTCACAATCGATATTTTTATCAAATCGTCTAATAGTCAGGCAAACACAGTCTAAAAAATCCTTAACGAAGGACAAATAAATCCTATATTAGAAGTTGCGTCGACCCAAAGCATAAGAGCCATTATCACCAACTCGCATAAAGGGTCATGATGACGCTCAACTGTGTCTATGAAAAGACTAAGCGGCCGTTGCAAATATAATCCAGGGTATTATGCCCAGAGTCGAATCCCACAGGGAATTAACGTATCAATCACTATCTTTAGACCTACTAAACTCTTTAGAATTAATTTCCCAAACGTTGAGAATCACAGTTGATGGTGTCTTTAATAACTAAAATGTAAGGAAATAAATAGTTGTAAACTAGGGATGATAAGGTTGTAAACAGTAATAAGAAAACGCTAAGGTAATGATTACCCCTATTGACGGATTTCCTTCTATTTATGCTTCATAAAAATTTACCAACACATCTCTATTAATCATGAACGCTCTTCTTACTGTAAATCTCTCCCGAGTAGTCACCGTAATTTACTAGTTGTACTCTCCCGAGATACACTAGCTTGCTTTATTTATACAGTTCACTTTAGATTACACCCAAGGCTTCGTTATCCCTAATCCCGCCTTTAAACCCACGGTTATTGATCCCTCATATACTTTGGGAGTGGTATTGTTCAACAATTACCTAAATATGCACTCTCTCCCCATTATGCACACTAAATAGGCACAGTTAATTGAGAATCCTGTCAATTAACTACAACAAACATATAGTTGAACAAATAGAGATTGGAACTAGCAATTTGTATTCACAAAAACAAGAAGTTCATCCCCCAATAGGTTCCATCAATACCTTAGACAAAGGATTTAGCTACTCATAACTATGGGTAAGCAAACTAAAATAATATTCATCATAAAACTTGCAAGAAACTTCAAAGAAAAGAAGAAAGATGTTTTTGGTGATCTCTCAAAATTGTTTCCCTTGCCAAAATATTCTCCAATACAATACATGCCTCATTTGGGTGAAGTCTAGTGTTTAAAATAGGGTTTTGGGCTAAAAATCCCGTGTTTTGCACTTAAGTCTCTGAACTTTTCCACCTCTACCGCGGTTCTGCTACGGCCGCAGTCAAACCGCAGCCACACACATTCTCTGAATCTCAACTTGTCCGCGACTGTCTTCTACCGCGATTCTGCCACGATCGCGGTGGAACCGCGACAGTCCTCCTTCAGGCCTCGCTTGAGCTGCTTCTCGTGGTTCTCTTTGCAAAATTTTACAATTGGCCTCTTTTTCTCCATATTTGATCTCAAAAGTACTCCATAGCCTTCTCTTGTCATATATCACCTGCAAAGCATGAAAAGCACTTATCAGAGCATTTTGTTATCACTTTTATGATCAAAACTCTACAAGAAGGTGGTTCTTTAGGGCCTAATTATAGTTAAATTCACCTATTATCAAAACTCCACACTTAAACCTTTGCTCGTCCTCGAGAAAGTAAACCACACTTCTAGGCCTAACTGTTAGATGGATTGCCCCAAGTTTATGCCATACCCACCATTATGAAATAATAACCTAGCAGTGCAACAGTCACACTCAGATGCAGATTCTAACGCCATGACACACTCGTGCTTACTCTAGTTACTCTAACAGAGGTGAAAACTCACCTTTCCTTCCTGAATCACATGCCCTCAGATCACAAATCTGAGAGAAGTTCCACATACATAAAATTAAGCAACATGGAACCATAGATAGACAAAATTCACTCACTCTCAGCAAGATTCATTCACATCCCACACAGATACACCATAAGCTTGCCCCTAGTGTAACACTCTACTAATCGAGTTGTTCAGTCAAAGATCAAGAGGTCTTTATTTGGTTGTAATGTAGGCTAAGGGACGAGTAGGATACATTTAGATATAAGAGTGACTACACCTCCCTAAGCACTTTAATACATACATTTTAAGATTTAAACCCTATACTTATGTCAAACCAAAATTCCACCTTCACATCATTGTAAATTACCCAATTCTTCTTTAAGCACACTTACGTCAATAGCCACCACTTATCAAGGAAATTTTTTTTTTCAATTCAAGTGGCTCTTCCTTTTCTTTTTCAAAATAGTGCACCTTTCTCCTTATTCAATTAGTTCCACTCAAAAGCCAAACCAACCACCCCACACTTTAACTTTTACAAAGTTCATAACATTCAAGTGCTCGTAAGAGGTGAAAAGGCTCAAATAGATGGTTAATTCAAACAAATGGGTAAGGCTTGTAATGTGGTTGCCAAAGAAAAAGGATTATAGGCTCAAAGGGGTTAACTACTATACATAATAATTAGGTGGGTAAAATATGTATATATGGCTCAACATGAAATGCCTATATCACTTCTAAGACTGAACAAACTACTATTTCGCTTTGCAAACACACATGGCAAGTTCTAGGTATCACACACAAGAACAGAATGCAAGTAAATGCTCACACACACTTGTTATTCTCAGGTGTGTACATCAAGGGTTGTATTCTAGCCTTCACCCATCTTGGTCCTAAAACTACAAAACAAAAATCTACCTAACCGGGTTCAAGAAAAGCCCTTGGAAAAAACCGTGGTCAAAAGAAAAACCAAGGGAGAATTGCTACACTACCTAAAATAAAGAAACTACATGGACTACTTCCCTCAAGAGTAATGTCCAAGTGGTCCGTCCTCAGGAAGAGACCTCTACAATTTTTTTATTTTCTTATTTTTATTTTCTTATTTTTTTAGATTCGACTTTGACCCTTAAGAGACCTGTCGACAAGTGTCCATCGTTGGGCCCAGTCAGTTACTTCTAATGTGAGTACAGTCAATTATACACAACAACATCAATCTAATATTACAACATACTCAATGACTATATACACTACAATACACTACCAGAGCAAGTCTCCCACCTTACACTTAAAATTATGGCATGTCCCCATGTCATATCAAAAAGAAAGAGCAGAAGGGTAAGAAGACTTCCCTGAGCCTCAATCAGAGTCGGAGACGGTGCTGGGGTCCACATGGAAAACTCTCCCCAATGCGCGTAACCAGGACACAAACCTGCTCTCAGACTTGGCCTGCCGCTGAGACATGGCATCCATACGCGTGTGTAGGCCCTCCACCGAGGTGCGACGATCCGTGACCTCTTCCTCCATAGTACGCAATATAGGCCAGGTGGACTGTGATCTAGATAAGCCTGTCCCAGCATGGGGGCGCCGAGAGGGTCTGGCACTGTCATAGGATCTCCTGGATGGTGCCATGGGAATCGGGTCATCATCCTCATCATCGATCTGAATGGTGGTGTGTGCACCCCTGCCCACTCTGATGCCCGAAGCTTTGAAAGCTACTTTATGGGGTAACTCTCCATCATTAGGATTGGTGGGGACATTCTGCAGCAGGAACAAGAGGAGAAGTAGAATCCCTTTTGGCCGTAGCGGTGACCGTATAATCATTTCATCACCAATTAGTCTTGCCGCATCAAAATCTTTCTTTGTGACGAAGCACCACGTCAAGAGGGCTCTTTAGAATTTCACGTCAGTCGTGTTGTCTGCGAGCAAGAACCGGCTGCAAATGATAATGAGCTTAGCCAAATGGGTGAATGAATTTGAGTTGAGGGTGACATGGTCACGTATCCAGGTCGGTTGCCCCCCTGCGGAGAGTGCATCTGCCATAGTCTCCCAAGTGACTCCTAATACATTATGGTAATAGTCGATGTCACCAGTAAACCGAGGCAGCCGCAACACCTGGCGAATATGTTCAACTGAGGCATCAACCACCGTACCCCTCACAATCACCTCCCGCAACATGTGTGCTGTGCAGTTTGCGTAGAACTCTCTTACGAGCATCCTGTTCACCGTTGCAGGTTCATCAAGTAAGAACTCCATTTTCCTCCGCCGGATTTACTCATACATCTCTTCCTTGTCTGCACATAGGGCAGCCGTGTCAATCTGAATCTCAGGGATAAAGCTCTTTGAGGACTTGGCATGAAAATTTTCCTCTGCCAATTCTGATTCAATCCTGGAGGCATCATATGTAGGCTGTTAGGACAGGCCTGACGATCTCTTTTGCTTCTTACGAGTCATATTACCTGCAAAAATTCAGAAGAACCATCAAATGCATCCTAACTAGTGCCAGTCGGACGTGTACTCACACTTCGCCACCTGATGGCACCAACCTTATCCCCCCTAGTTATTTCTGCCTTTCAAACTATCTCAACTAGCAGGGTGTTGAAGGTTACAACCCCCCCCACAATGTCCCTCACAACAGTACTAACTCACAATATTCAGCATACAATACCCCACACTTACTCCCTCACGTGGTTTACGTCAAATACAACACCACCACAACCTAGGATGGGCACAAAATGCCTAAAAATATTACAACAAGCCCTAAATTTTCGGCCAAAAGGGGCCCTCCACCAAACTACACCACAAAAATTATTTCTAGGCCTCCAAATAATCTAACCAACCCCCACAATCGAAGCACAATCAAGACCCACACATTAAAGCCTCACAAAAGTCAACAAGAAGAAAATACAACAATAAAACCAGAAATAGAAGCCAAAATTTAAAGAAAAGTAACACCATTCCTACCTAGGGTTTAATTAATCTAAATAGAGGAGAACATAGAAAGAAAGGAAGAAAGAAGAGCAAGAAATTACCTTGATAAACAATGGGGCTGGTGGAGGTGGAGTTTTGGAGAAGATGATAATGGATTTTGGGTGAGAAATAAGGGGGATTTTAGAGAGAAAAATAGAATAGAAAGAGAGAGAAAGGGATGGGGGGGGGGGGGGCATTTTTTTCTGATAGGAATGAGAGGATGGGTTTAGGGGTAGGTTTAGTTTAAAGGGGTGAAAGAAAAAAGAAAAAAAATTTTAAATAGAATTCGCGTACCTAGGCCCGACGTGGTCTGTCGCGGTCCCACCGCGGTAGACCAATATTTAGAGGAGTTATTCCACCACGGTTTGACCGCGGTCTGCGCACTGTTCTGATTCTGCCTTTTTATTTTTATTATTTTTATTTTTTATAATATGTTACAATTACAACAATTTCGTGGGATGCCTCCCACACAGCGCCTGATTTAACATCGCGGCACGACTCAGATGAGCGCAATTAAGGCTCGCTCGACCTCTGTGGTTCAGTGTGACTTAGCTCAGACACTTTCTTTGGCCCACTCATGCCCACATAAAGTTTCAATCGCTGACCATTGACTCTAAATGTACAAGAGTCATTCTCAGTGGCAATTTCAACAGCTCCTGAAGGGAAAGCTTCAACTACTCGAAATGGTCCAGAGCATCGTGACTTATATTTACCTGGGAACAGACGTAGTATTGAGTTTTATAGCAATACCATGTCCCCGGGTTTGAAATTCCTCTCAACAATGTTCTGGTCTTGCACCTCTTCATTTTCTCCTTGTACAACTTTGTGCTCTCGAAAGCAAGATGTCTGAACTTCTCGAGCTCACGCAATTCAGTGATTCTTATTGTGCTTGCAGCTTCCATATCCAAGTTCAGTTGTTTCAATGCCCACCACGCTTTATGTTCAAGTTCCACTGGTAGGTGGCAGGCCTTCCTAAACACCAACTTGTATGGTGACATACCAATTGGTGTTTTAAAGCAGTTCTGTAAGCCCAGAGTGCACCATCTAGCTTCCTCGCCAAATCAGTTCTTGTGGCGTTCACCATTTTAGTTAACACACTCTTGATTTCTCTGTTGGACATTTCAACCTGTCCACTAGTCTGCGGGTGGTAAGGAGTAGCCACCTTATGGCGCACATCATATTTAGCAAAAGCAACTTTTCAAAGGCTCTGTTGAAGAAGTGAGTGCCCCCATCACTGATAATTGCTCATGGTGTCCCAAAGCGGGTGAATATGTTCTTTTATAGAAATCCTACCACCACTTTTGCATCATTGGTGGGTAACGCAGCAGCTTCCACCCATTTCGACACATAGTCTACAGGAACAAGAATACACTTATTGCCATCGGAGTTGACGAAGGGACCCATGAAGTTAATCCCCCAGACGTCAAACACTTCCACCTCTTGAATTGGGTTCATGGGCATCTCGTGGCTCCGGGAAATGTTCCTGGTGTGCTGACATTCATTGCAGCCCTTCACCTATAAGTGAGCATCTTTAAACACTGTTGGCCAGAAGAATCCAGCCTCTAGCACCTTTGCCATTGTCCTGATCTCTCCAAAGTGCCCACCATACGCCGATGTGTGACAAGCCTGCAAAACAGAAGATTGCTCTATCTCGGGGACGCAACTCCGGATCATATTATCAAGGCATATTCTAAACAGATAAGGCTTATCCCAGTAGTACTGGCGACTTTCACGAAAAAATCTTTTCATTTGGACCGATGAAAGGTGGTGAGGAACTATACCACTGGCCAGGTAATTAGCAAAGTCTACATACCATGGCGCTTGCTGATGAGTGGTGGTGAGCAGCTGCTCGTCTGGAAAAGTTTCCAGAATTTCCTCAACCTCAACAGCCTTTTCAGCTGCCTCAAGTCATGATAGATGATCAGCGACTTGATTCTCAGTGCCCTTACGATCACGAATTTAAAGATCAAATTCTTGCAATATCAATGCCCCACAAATTAGGCATGGCTTAGATTCTTTCTTTTTGATTAAGTACCTGAGAGCTGCATGGTCAGTATATACAATTACCTTGGACCCTATCAGGTAGGATCGGAACTTATCGAACGCGAACACCACAGCTAACATCTCCTTCTAAGTCACAGTGTAGTTCAACTGGTGCAACTCAACATTCTACTAGCATAGTAGTTTGGGTGCATCAGTTTGTCTTTTCCGCCGGCCCATCACTGCCCCCACTGTATAGTCACTGGCATCACACATTAGTTCGAACGGTTGCTCCTAGTTGGGGGCAACAATGATGGGTGCTATGACCAATCTCTTTTTTAACTCCTCAAATACTACCCTACAATCATCAGAAAACAAAAACGGGTGATCTTTCTCTAGCAACTTATAAAGAGGGTTGGCAATTTTGGAGAAGTATTTTATGAACCTCCGATAAAAACCGGCATGCCCAAAGAAACTTCTGATTGCTTTGACTGAGGTTGGGGGAGCCAGCTTTGCTATTACATCCACTTTTGCACGATCCACCTCAATTCCCTTGCTTGACACCTGGTGCCCCAATACTATGCCTTCTTGTACCATGAAATGGCACTTCTCCCAGTTCAGAACCAAGTTTGTCTCGATGCACCATTTCAGAACTCGCGTCAGATTTATCAGGCACTCATCCAATGAATTCCCCACCACTGAGAAGTCATCCATGAACACCTCCATTATGTCCTCTACCATGTCATTGAATGTGGCCATCATGCACCGTTGGAATGTGGCAGGTGCATTACATAGGCCAAAAGGCATCCGTTTAAAGGCATAAATACCATACTGGCAGGTGAAAGAGGTCTTTTCCCTGTCCTTCGATGCAATGGAGATCTGATTGTATCCTTAGTACCCATCCACAAAACTGAAGTGTGACCTCCCTGCCAGTCTGTCAGATATTTGATCAATGAAGGGAAGTGGGAAGTGGTCCTTCCGGGTGGCTAGATTCAAATTTCAATAGTCCATACAAATTCTCCAACCTGTGACGGTTCTTTTTGACATCAATTCATTGTTGTCATTTTTCACAACCGTCATGCCACCCTTTTTAGGAACACATTGAATTGAGATCACCCAGCTGCTATCAGATATTGGCAAAATAATTCCCGCATCCAGCCATTTTATAACCTCCTTCTTCACCACTTCCTTTATGTTGGGGTTCAGCCTTCTCTGGTGTTCCCTAGATGGTTTGTGCCCCTCTTCCAGCAGAATCTTGTGCATGCAGTAGGTAGGGCTGATCCCCTTTATGTCAGTCGTGGTCCACCCAATGGCAGTTTTGCACTCCTTTAGTACCTATAAATGTTTTTGAACCTGCACATCTAGCAAACTAGATGAGATAATAATAGGTAATGTGAAGTCAGGTCCCCGAAATTCATACCTGAGGTGGGCTGACAATGGCTTTAACTTTAGCTTTGGTGGTTCTTCAATGGATGGCTTAGCTGGAGGAGTTTCTCTCTTTTCTAAGTGCAAGGGCTCAAACTCTGGATTTCTCTCCCAGAACCCTCTACTTTCTAATGCCAACACCCATTCTGCTAGATTTTCAGCATTCACTTCATCTAAGTTCATCAAACATGCAGAAAGTGGTCCCCAATTGTCAACACGTGATCATTAGACTCTGCGATTACATCCATGGCATCAATAAGAGAGCAATTGGCGAACTCGCTTGGTCACCTCATAGACTTTTGCACATTGAATGTTATTTCCTCATCATTGAGTCTCCACTTGAGCTCCCCATTCTCACAGACAGTCAGAGCACTCCTAGTGGCCAAGAATGGTCTTCCTAAGATTATAGGAATTTCTTCATCCACTTTGCAATCAAAGATCACAAAATTTGCAGGGAACACGAATTTCCCGACCTGAATAAGCACATTATCAAAGATACCAAATGGACTCTTCACAGTCCTGTCGGCCAGCTGTAACAACATGGAGGTGGGTCTAGCTCTCCCAATGCCCAACCTCTTATAAATAGCCAGGGGCATAAGAATAATGCTGGCCCCTAAATCACATAGTGCCATAGCAAAGGAAAAATTACCAATAGTGCATGGAATTGTAAAGCTCCCTGGATCAGACAACTCTTTTGCAATTTGTCTAGACACCACCGCACTACAGGTCTGAGTAAGTATAACCGTAGCCAAGTCTTGGAAGTCAAACTTCCGGGACATCAAGTCCTTCATCATTTTTGCATATCCAGGCATATCCTTTAAAGCTTCAATAAATGGTATGTTTGCCTGGATTTGTTTGAGCATTTCAAAGAACTTTTTATACTGCTCCTCCTTTTGATGCTTGGCCAGCCTCTGTGGAAAGGGTGCAGGAGGTCTCTTCTTCCAAATCACTTAGGATTGCTCTTTCTCAACTACTATCTCAACCACTAGTTCCTGTACTAGCTCAGCTGCTTTCTCAGTCTCTTACTGAATGCTGTTTTCTTCCTGAGTAGGCTGAACTGTCACTTCTGTCAGTATCGTTGACTCATCCTGCTCCATGGGCACTGGTATCAGTGTCTCAAGCTGTCTAGTTTCTCTAGCTCTCACTTGCTCCACATCCAGGTCCCTGCCATTACGTAGGCTCACCGCCATCAGCTGTTTTGGGCCTTGATCTTTTGGATTTATCTGGGTGTTTGCAGGTAATGACCCATAAGGACTATTGTTCAGAGACATTGAAATCTGGCCCATTTGCACTTCAATATTTTTGATTGCTGCATCATGTGCGTCTACTCTTTCATTCATTTTTGCATTGGACCCAATAACCTGCTGCATCATTGCTTCAAGTCTAGTGAACCCATCTTCTTGCCTCCCACTATGCTGCTACTGAGTAGGGGGATACCCTTGCTGTTGATTATAATTTTTGTACCCCTGTGGCATGGGATGAGGTGCCATATTGTTGGGGTGTATCATACCTCCCATATGTCCTGTGTTAAACTGCGGCTGCTTCGGTCTGTATTACAACTGATTTTGCTGACCCCAGTTCTGATTGCCCTATCTTTGGCCTCCATAGTTGGACACATAGTTCATGTCTTTAGGGTGCTGATGAATATGATCATGTTCTGCGTTCCAAGGATTACCAATTGGCTGGATAATAGTTGTGCACAAGCCCCCGTTGGTAGTGTCTACAATATGTACTTGCTGTTTCTGCCTTGATTCATCCACCTTTTTTGTAAGTATGCTCATCTGTGTCAGGAGGGTCGCCATATTTTTAGCCATGGTATTTGAGGGATCAAGAGGCACTGAGTGCACCACTAGAGTGATAGGTGCATTCCTAGTCGTCCATCATGGATTTTGTGCCATCTTGTCAAGCAGATTCTGACTTTCTCTCAAGGTTTGCTCAAGAATGCCCCACCAGCAGAGGCATCTACAATATTCTTCATGTTGTCTGACAGTCCCATGTAAAACCGTTGTCCCAACATCTGTTCTGGAACACCATGGTGGGGACACATAACCAACATTCCTCTAAACCTGCCCCATATCTCATGCAGTGTCTCCATTGGTTTCTATTTGAAGCTCACGATCTCATCAATTTGTGGAGCAATTTTGTTGGTCGGGTGGAACTGGTTGTGAAATTACTTGACTAAATCATCCCAAGTTTCTATAGAGTTTATGGGGAGTAAGTTTAGCTACACCTGAGCAGCTCATGTCACTGAGAATGAAAATAATAACAGCCTGATTGCTTCCGGAGTCACGTTGGGCTGCCTTTGAGTTTTGTAGATAGATAGGAAGTTTCTTCAAGTGCTGCTGAGGATCTTCTATTTGTGTCCCAGAAAAGAGTCCCTTGTTTTGCAACAAGTGCAGCATGTTATTTATGATCTGGAATGATTCAGCTTGTATTGCGGGCACAGCAATGGCAGTGGCCAGATTGTCAGCTGTGGGTTGTGCCCAGTCATATAGTGCACCCTCAGGCATAGGAGGTGCCACTTATCTGGCATTTAAGCCAGCTTGCTCATTCCTGACGTTTTCGTTGGGGTCGTTTATGTCTCCCATGTCAATTTCGATTTTGTGTGTTTGTTGGGATTGTAGAAGTCTTTTGTCGGCACAGTTCAATGCCCTAAATGTTTTCTAGGGGTTTGAGAGTCCTTCAAGTAGTTCTCCAGTCCTCGTAGACTTTTTAGGCATACACCTGAGCAACGAAGTCAACAAGCGTCAAAATTTCAATGAAAAATTGGGTAGAGAGAAAACTAACTACACTAAGAATTTTTGTATTTCTATCAATGGTAATTGATAATTTCGTTAATTCCCCGGCAACGGCGCCAAAATTTGATCACACTCAACTGTGTCTATGAAAAGACTAAGCGGGCGTTGCAAATATAATCAGGGGTATTATGCCCATAGTCGAATCCCACGGGGAATTAACGTATCAATCACTATCTTTAGACCTACTAAAATCTTTAGAGTCAATTTCCCAAATGTTGAGAATCGCAGTTGATGGTGTCTTTAATAACTAAAATTGCATGGAAATAAACAGCTGTAAACTATGGATGCTAAGGTTGTAAACAGTAATCAGAAAACGCTAAGGTAATGATTTCCCCTGTTGATGGATTTCCTTCTGTTTATGCTTCATACAAATTTACCAACACATCTCTATCAATCATGAATGCTCTTCTTACTGTAAATTTCTCCCGAGTAATCACAGTAATTTACTAGTTGCACTCTCCCGAGATATACTAGCTTGCTTTATTTAACACAGTTCACTTTAGATTACACCCAAGGCTTTGTTATCCCTAATCCCGCCTTTAAACCCTCGATTATTGATCCCTCATATACTTTGGGAGTGGTGTTGTTAAAAAATTACCTAAATATGCACTCTCTCGAGTTATGCACACTAAATAGGCACAGCTAATTGAGGATCCTGTCAATTAACTACAAAAAACACATAGTTGAACAAATAGAGATTGAAACTAGCAATTGGTATTCACATAAACAAGAAGTTCATCCCCCAATAGGTTCTATCAAAACCTTAGACAAAGGATTTAGCTACTCATAACTATGGGTAAGCAAGCTAAAACGATATTCATCATAAAACTTGCAAGAAACTTCAAAGAAAAGAAGAAAGATGTTTTTGGTGATCTCTCACTATTGTTTCCCTTGCCAAAATACTTTCCAATACCATAAATGCCACCTTTGGGTGAAGTCTAGTGTTTAAAATAGGGTTTTGGGAAAAAATCCCATGTTTTGCACTTAAGTCCCTGAACATTTCCACCTCTGCCACGGTTCTGCCGCGGTCGCGGTCATACTGCGGCCACACACCTTTTCTTAATCTCAACTTGTCCGCGACAGTCTTCTACCACGGTTCTGCCGCGGTCGCGGTAGAAGCGCGGCAGTCCTCCTTCAGGCCTGGCTTGAGCTGCTTCTCTTGGATCGGTAGTAGAGCTTAATCAGGCCCCTACAAAAGAGACAGGGGCTGTACATCCTGACCAGGTGGTCGAGGGTAAAGGGTATCCCCCATATCATGTTCAGATAATAAATGATCATATAGATAACGCGCCAGAACGAAGGATGAATTTGGCAAAGGGTCACTCAATAGCATCGGCAGAAGTCTAGAACAACAGGATCTATTGGAGGCGAGGATGGCCCCACCGGCCCAAGGGTAAATGAATAAGTATACACACTGAGAAAATCGGTTTTGCATGTCGTTATATCCTTTTCTTCATAAAGGATCTCCACAAGCACTGTACCCCTCTTAGCGGCAATTAGTCCTCACCCTTCCAACGTATGTTATTGAGCTAATATACTGATACAGAAGCTCGCGATGCCCCAACTTCAAAGATGGTTTCTCGACCCTGAAATCAGAATCCCTTGTAAAGAACGAGGAGGCACTGCCGCTTTGCATTTAGATTAAGGTGAGGAGTAGGAGGTCACGTTCTCCTGAAAAATAGAGGCAAAATTTTTTGCCATTCCTCAAAGATTTCAGAACAAAAGGGGGAACTGCATCTCAAAGAATGAATGAAAGCGAAGGTAGAAGGAACCTTTTTGGGATCTTGGTAGTGAAGAGAGTTATGAAGAACGATAAAAAGGGTATTTATAGAGGACCCACGCGCTCGTTTAAGAAGGCAAAAAGACAGCTTGTAGCTGTAATCAATGCAAAGGATTTCATACGACTGTATGTATGCAATCGTTAGCACCCTGTGACTGCCATCGTTACAGAAGTGCCAGAGAGGGCAGGAATTTAAAGTCGTTTCCTATCATTTTTTACTTTAAGAAATGCGGGACTATCTGTATACAGTAAAATCGAAGGATCCAATTTTTTCTATCGTTGTAATGGCTCGTAAGCATATTTCACAGGTTCGAGATTATGGTCGAGGTTGACCCTCGAGGGATACCGACGCTCGACCTCAGTGCATTAATGGTTGTGTTGAAAAAGTGGGGAGTTCCCAACACATATGATGTTTTATACTTCAATACCATATAGGGTAGGTGATTTATGTGGTACCCAATTTCCACTTAACTGAACTATAGAAGGACCTGGTTCTTCTATGTGTTCCAACTACTACTATTTGCGGAATAAGAAGTAAGGAAAACAAAGAACACAGAGATTTTTACGTGGAAAACACCTAGCTCAAAAGGTGAAAAAACTATGACCTACTAATCAGTAGGATTTTCCCAAAAATCCACTAAAATCACTGAGCCAAAACAACATTTACAAAACTCTTTTTAAACCTAAGGATTAACTTTAATCCCGTTGTGGTACATAGCCTCAACTGTTGATACAACTGAGCATACTGTTCAGTTTTGTCAGTAGATTTGACTGGCAACAAGTGTGCTAATTTTGTGAGTCGATCCACAATCACCCAAATTGAGTCGAACTTGCGCGGAGTTTGCAGTAACCCCACCACAAAATCCATGTTGATCATTTCCCATTCCCATATTGAGATTTCTATGCTTTGAGCCAATCCACCTGGACGTTAATATTTGACCTTCACTTGTTGAAAGTCCGGACAACTTGCCACAAAGTCCGGCACATCCCTTTTCATGTTATTCCACAAATAAACTTCCTTAAGATCATGATACATTTTTGTAGAACCCAGGTGCACTAAATGCCTCGAAGTGTGAGCTTCTACCATGATCCTTCTCTGCAAACCGTCAATATATGGAACACATCGGCGGCCTTGGTACTGTAGGGTACCAATACCCATGTCAAAGGAAAAAGCTGTGGTTTTTTGCTTATGAATCCCCTATTTCAGTTGTGCTAATAATGGATCATTGAATTGCTTTTCTTTCCCCTTCGCCATGAGTGACGATTCGGCTCTATCTTGCACAATTATCCCTCCGTCACTATAGCCCGCCAGGAGAACTCTCAAACTAGCCAACTGATGAACCTCCCAGGCCAACGACCTCTGATACGCCTTTAAATGAGCCAAACTTCCCATGGAATTTTGACTAAGAGCATCTGTCACAACATTAGCTTTTCCCGAGTGATAGAGAATATCTATGTAACAGTCCTTGAGTAACTCTAGCCATCTTCTCTACCTCAGTTTCAACTCCTTCTGTTTGAAAATATATTGAAGGCACTTGTGGTCCGTGAATACATCCATATGGACCCCATATAAATAATGTCACCAAATCTTTAGTGTAAACACCACTGTTGAAAGCTCTAAGTCATGGGTTGGATAATTCTTTTCATAATTCTTGAGTTGCCTAGAAGCATAGGCTATAACCTTGCCATGTTGAATTAACACACACGAGCCTGATTCTAGAAGCATCGCAATACACCACAAATCCCTCTGTAACCTTTGGCATGGTTAATAGCAGTGATATAGTCAGTCTTGATTTCAATTCCTGGAAGCTCTTTTCGCAAGCATCGGACAACTGGAACTTAACTACTTTCTGGGTCAATTTGGTCAAGCGAGAGGCAAGAGTAGAAAACCCTTCCACAAACCTTCTGTGGTACCCAGTCAAACCCAAGAAACTGCGAATATCTATTGGAGTAGCAAGTCTAGGCCAATTCTTTACTGCTAAAATCTTTTGAGGATCAACCATAATTCCTTCCCTGGAGACGATATAACCCAAGAACGTGACAGATTCAAGCCAAAATTCACATTTTGAAAGTTTCACATATAATTGGTGTTGCTGAAGAGTCTACAAAATTGCCGTGAGATGGTTAGCATGATCCTCTAGACTTCGGGAACATAAAAGAATATCATCAATGAACACTATCACAAAGAAGTTTAGAAAAGGCTTAAATACTCAATTCATAAGATCCGGGAATGCTGCTAGGGCATTTGTTAGCCCAAAGGACATCACCAGAAATTCAAAGTGCTCGTACCGAGTTCTGAAAGGTGTTTATGGAATATCCTACTCTCTTATCTTCAATTGATGATACCCAGACCGCAAGTCAATATTTGGAAAACACATAGCACCTTGCAATTGATCAAACAAGTCATCTATCCTTGGTGGAGGGTATTTATTTTTAATGGTGACTTTGTTAAGCTACCGGTAGTCAATACACATCCGCAGCGACCCATCCTTCTTCCTTACAAACAAAACTGGTGTGCCCCATGGTGACATACTTGGCCGGATGAAACTCTTTTCTAACAAATCCTTCAATTACTCTTTTAGCTCTTTCAATTCTACCGGTACCATTCTGTAAAGTGGAATTGATATAGGTTGTGTGCTTGGTATCACATCGATCCCAAAATCTATCTCCCTGTCATGTGGGATCCCAGTAAGCTCATTTGGAAAGACATCAAGAAATTCATTCACAACTGGTACAGACTCAAGGCCAGGTACATCGGCATCGGTGTCTGTAACATGGATTAAATGGTAGTTAAACCCCTTCTTGATCATCTATGCGGACTTAAGGTAAAAAATAAACTGGCCTTTAGGAAGTACATTATCTCCCTTCCATTCAACCATGGGCTCATTAGGAAACTCAAGCCTTACAGCTCTAGTTCGACAATTAAGCTTGGCAAAACACGGGTAAAGCCAATCTATTCTCATTATTACATCAAAATAAACCATCCCAATTCAATAAGATCGGCCATGGTATCCCTACGTTGCACCGTGACCACACAACTTCTATAAACTCGAGTAGCCAAAATTCACTCACCAACCGGAGTAGATACCGAGAATAGTTCATGAAGCTATTCTGGTTCTTATCCCGAATTCCATAACAGCAAAAGGGGTTACATAGAACAAGGTGGAACCAGGGTCAATAAGTGTATATATATCATGGGATTGGACAACCAGAATACCTATAACAACATCTGGAGAAGCCTCTACAGTCTGGAGACCACTTATAGCATAGAACCGGTTGGGTCCTCTTATGCGCACCACCCCGAGATACACCATGCCCCGCGGGAGCTGGAGTACCTCGAGCAGTGGAAAGGGCTGAAGATATAACTACTACTGGACTAGATTACTATGTTGTGACTCTACCCGCTCCCTGGCGGGATGTATGACAATGCCTCTAAATGTGGCCCATCATCCCGCATCCATAGCATAGAGGTTACTCCAAGTAGCAAACCCCCGTGTGCAACTTCCCGCACTTGGGGCACGGGGACCTCTGTTGCTGCAAGGATATCTCTCCTGGCGGACCCCGCTAATGGGATCCTCTGGTGCCCTGAATAGGCCTAAAACTACTCCACTGTTGCTGCTGGCTAGGACCTGATTGTGGTGCACTAGCTGAAGACTGTGCAATAGACTGCGACAACCTTGATGTCCCTACCCGAAAAGCTAATCTTCCCCCAGCTAGTGACTTACCCATGCTGCTTGTAGATCGGGTCTTTGTGCTATCCTCTCTCTCCATTATTTTCTTCAATTTACGGTTCTCTGTGGCCTGAGCAAACACCACCATCTTCCCATAATTAATATCACAATTCAATTGTAAGGCCCCGTGAAAATTTGTGCTCAAAGCCTAGTACTTCGTAGTGTCAGGTTCGGACCCTTTTCACTTATTTTGCAATTAAAAATCAAGAATCAAAATTTTCCAAAAAATTGCTATTATGCGGTCCAGAATGCGATCGCAGATCAGGTATGCGGACCGCATTTATGCCGCAGAGTTAATTAGAGAGTTAGTCAAAATTGATGTTGAAAATGCAGTCTATTATGAGATCGCATAATCAATATGCGGACTACATAATCACCGTATAAATTCCTCAAGGATTTGTGAAGGTCAGTTATGCGATGCACTATGCGACCGCATAACAGGAATGCAGACCGCATTCCTATCGCATACCCAAGCAGAAATGCCCAGAGTTTTGGGGCACCTCTGCGGTCCAATATGCGGATTGCATTTGATTTTGCGACCGCAGATCCTGCTTGGGCTTCTATTTCTCAAAAATTTTAAACCCAACCCCTTTTTAATAAAACACCCCAACCCCTAATTTTTTATGATCTTCTAAACAAAATAAGAGAGTGGGAAAGGAGGATTCTTGAGAGAGAAAGCAATCTTCATCAATTTGATTTTTCAAAATAATCCGGGCTGGAAAAATTCAAAGTAATTTCCCTCATCCCCATTCTTGCAGGTAAGATCCCTAACCTTTTTCCTCGATTTTCAGGTTTAAACTAGGGGGGAGTCTCATGCATTGATTCTTGAAATTAATGGTTGAAATTGTACGTGCATGGCTTCTTTAAACCTAAAACCTAGCAAGGGGAAACTGGGTAGAGATAGAGGTTTGCAAAAGAAGGGTTGATTACTTAAATAAGTTTGAGTATCATTTTTGAAACCCAGTTCTAAGCCATGTGTATTAATTTGTGCACAAGATCGACGTTGCTAGATTATTTGGTAAATTGAAAATAGAAGTTAAAAGGGAATTCGGCTCCAGGTATGTATGGCGAACTTTGACCTTTGTCAAATAGCCTTGTTTGGTGTACGAATACTTGGAATGTGATATCTACGTGGATAGTTTGTGAAATTCTTGTGATTGGTATGATTGTGAATGTGATACGTGGTAAGAGCTGAGGAACAAATAACGCAAGGAAACCGTAAATTATGCAATAGGAATAACTGTGATAACAACATCTATGGTTTATTGTGGGCAATTATCGTTGTGACATAAAACACATGTGAGTTGTTGAATATGATGGAAATAGTATTGATGGTTATGGAAATACTCTTAAATTGTTGTTGTTACTTCTTAATAAGTGTTGTTGTTTATCTTTATGAATTGTTCATTGTTGTTGTGTTGTTTGTGAATTGACTATACGGTGGGATCGGGTTGCGCGCTGCAACACGAAGTTATAAGTTGTGGGTTGTGGTAATAAGAGTGGCCGAGGTAATAAGGGTGGCCAGTCGAATAAGGGTGGAAAGTGATCAAAATCACTGTTGAAATAAAAATATGAGTAAATTGTGAAATTATTGATGTGGAAATGTAGAAGGGGAAACAGGAGAGATTGTAAACTTGTTTGGCTTTACTATTCCTTTCTTGTGCGTTTGATTGATGTTTCTATTACTGTTTCCTACTTGTGTATGGTTTGAGTTTACTTGGATCAAAGTTTGTTCATACATACCAGTACAATTCAAGTGTACTGACGTCCCATTTGTCGGGGGCGCTACATTCGTGTTATGATTGTAGGTGGATCCATAGCAGTTACTCCAGTCCACCGACCGTAGCTCCTCATCACTTCCCGCCAGCTAAATTGGTTAACCCCTTTCCTTTCGGGGCCCTGCGTGCCTCATGCTGCTTCTATTTTGTGATCTTGTTTTGATATTCGTATAAGGTATAGCTAGAGCCTTGTTACCAGCAAGTATTGCATCATCCTTTTTCCTGTTTAAAGGCTCCGTAGACAGGAAATGTGTGTCAGGAACTTATGTAATATGTATCTTGTATGTTAGACTATGAAAAATGTAAACCATGATAAGTATCATGTAACGTGTGTGTGTTTTGTAATAAATATGTGTTTTAATTGTAAATGGTTATTTCATTTGGTTAATAAGTAATGAAAAATGCGGGGTAATACGGGGGTAGGAAAGGCACCCATGTCCACTTGACTGGGGCTACCCGGTCGAGCGCCAGTCATGTCCCTCGAATTTGGGGCGTGACATCAATGCACTTGTAGAAGCCTCATTAATAGTTAAAGGATTAATACGCTGAACAAACCGGCACACTCTAGCCTCCATTGTGGGAAACATGTGAATAGCATACTTGGATAGGCGGGCAAACATCATATAGTACTCTCACACACTTTTGCTACCATGCTTCAGATTCTCAAACTCTGCTGTACGGGCTGCCCTTATTTCGGCATGTAGGAAAGGATCTTTAAATGCATCGGCAAACTCGCTCCACCTCGCCTGAGAGCTCCCCTCCTCACGGGAATCTTCCCTCAACTCAAACCACGAATAGGCCACCCCTTTCAAATGATAGGCAGCTAACTCTACTCCCTCTATCTTTATTGCATGCATAACCCTGACGGTCTTGTGCATCTCATCAATAAAGTCCTAAGGATCTTCTTCTGGATTGGCACTCGTAAACACTGGAGGTTCTAACTGAATAAATCTATTCACTCTGGAGTTGGTGGAATCCCCCTACTGGCTAGATAAACTAGGTGGAAAATTTGACCTCTGGGCATGAGACGCCACTAGCTGTGTCAACATCTGAATATCTCCCCTAAGATCCCCATCAGAAATACCAGAACCAGAAGCTAGGGCTGGAAGAAAAATAGAAGTATCAATGGGAGGGATAGTAGTATCCTCCGCAGGTTTAGGAACCGGGGTAGTTTGCTCTGGAATAGGGAAACCAGGTAGGGTGATAGCAGGGCGACTACCCTTACCTGTAGTATCAAGGAGTGATTCATCAGCCGCTCTTGAGGTGGCATTGGCTCCTAAGCCAATTATCGCTTTCTTCTTAGGTGCCATTCACAAAAAGATGGAGCAATGCACTAGTTAGGTGCCATTCACTAAAATATAGAGCAATGCACTAGTTAGGTGCCATTCACTAAAATATAGAGCAATGCCCAAGTAACCTCGAACTTATAGATGTGGTCGATTTCACACTGATAAGAAGGACTCTACTAGACACGGCTCCGAGATGTCCTAGAACTCTTTAAAACCTTAGGATCTAATACCAAGTTTGTCAAGCCCCAGCGTCGGGAGGCACGACTGATGCTCAATCGAGTGAACCTAATTGAGCAAGCCTTATCAAACTCTTTCTACCAAACTTAATGCGATTAATGGATCAAATTTTCATTTAATCAGACAATAAGAGCGGTTGTACATTCAATATTGATAGTTTATTTTATAACACAACCTTAAACCATAGTAAGGTTTCCAAGATTTCATGCAGTTATAGTTTAGAAAAAAGTAAGAGTTTATATATCATGGGATTGGACAGCCAGAATACCTATAACAACATCTGGAGAAGCCTCTACAGTCTGGAGACCACTCATAGCGTAGAACCGGTTGGGTCCTCTTATACGCACCACCCCGAGATGCACCACGCCCCGCGGGTGCTGGAGTATCTCGAGCAGTGGAAGGGGCTGAAGATATAGCAACTACTGGACTAGATTACTATGTTGTACCCCTACCCGCTCCCTGGCGAGATGTATGAGAATGCCTCTAAATATGGGCCATCATCCCGCATCCATAGCATAGAGGTTACTCCAAGTAGCAAACCCCCGTGTGCAGCTTCCCGCACTTGGGGCACGGGGACCTCTGTTGCTGCTAGGATATCTCTCCTGGCGGACCCTGCTAATGGGATCCTCTGGTGCCCTGAATAGGCCTAAAACTACTCCACTGCTGCTGCTGGCTAGGACCTGATTGTGGTGCACTAGCTGAAGACTGTGCAATAGACTGCGACGACCTTGATGTCCCTACCCGAAAAGCTAATCTTCCCCCAGCTAGTGACTTACCCATGCTGCTTGTAGATCGGGTCTTTGTGCTATCCTCTCTCTCCATTATTTTCTTCAATTTACGGTTCTCTGTGGCCTGAGCAAACACCACCATCTTCCCATAATTAATATCACAATTCAATTGTAAGGCCCCGTGAAAATTTGTGCTCAAAGCCTAGTACTTCGTAGTGTCAGGTTCGGACCCTTTTCACTGATTTTGCACTTAAAAATCAAGAATCAAAATTTTCCAAAAAATTGCTGTTATGCGGTCCAGAATGCGATCGCAGATCAGGTATGCGGATCATATTTATGCTGCAGAGTTAATCAGAGAGTTAGTCGAAATTGATGTTGAAAATGCAGTCTATTATGAGATCGCATAATCAATATGCGGACTACATAATCGCCGCATAAATTCCTCAAGGATTTGTGAAGGTCAGTTATGCGATGCACTATGCGACCGCATAACAGGAATGCAGACCGCATTCCTGTCACATACCCAAGCAGAAATGCCCAGAGTTTTGGGGCACTTCTGCGGTCCGATATGCGGACTGCATTTCGATTCTGCGACCACAGATCCTGCTTGGGCTTCTATTTTTCTAAAATTTTAAACCCAACCCCTTTTTAATAAAACACCCCAACCCCTAATTTTTTATGATCTTCTGAACTAAATAAGAGAGTGGGAAGGGAGGGTTCTTGAGAGAGAAAGCAATCTTCATCAATTTGATTCTTCAAAACAATCCGGGCTGGAAAAATTCAAAGTAATTGCCCTCATCCCCATTCTTGCAGGTAAGATCCCTAACCTTTTTCCTCGATTTTCAGGTTTAAACTGGGGGGGGGGAGTCTCATGCATTGATTCTTGAAATTAATGGTTAAAATTGTACGTGCATGCCTTCTTAAAACCTAAAACCTAGCAAGGGGAAACTGGGTAGAGATAGAGGTTTGCAAAACAAGGGTTGATTACTTAAATAAGTTTGAGTATCATTTTTGAAACCCAGTTCTACGCCATGTATATTAATTTGTGCACAAGATCGACGTTGCTAGATTATTTGGTAAATTGAAATTAGAAGTTAAAAGGGAATTCGGCTCCAGTTATGTATGGCGAACTTTGACCTTTGTCAAATAGCCTTGTTTGGTGTACGAATACTTGGAATGTGATATCTACGTGGATTGTTTGTGAAATTCTTGTGATTAGTATGATTGTGAATGTGATACGTGGTAAGAGCCGAGGAACAAATGACGCAAGGAAACTGTAAATGATGCAACTGGAATAACTGTGATAACAATATCTATGGCTTATTGTGGGCAATTATCGTTGTGACATAAAACACATGTGAGTTGTTGAATATGATGGAAATAGTATTGATGCTTATGGAAATACTCTTAAATTGTTGTTGTTACTTCTTAAGAAGTGTTGTTGTTTATCTTTGTGAATTGTTCATTGTTGTTGTGTTGTTTGTGAATTGGCTGTACGGTGGGATCGGGTTGCGCACTGCAACATGAAGTTATAAGGTATGAGTTGTGGTGATAAGGGTGGCCGAGGTAATAAGGGTGGCCAGTGTAATAAGGGTGGAAAGTGATCGAAATCACTGTTGAAATAAAAATATGAGCAAATTGTGAAATTATAGATGTGGAAAGGTAGAAGGGGAAACGGGAGAGATTGTAAACTTGTTTGGCTTGACTATTCTTTTCTTGTGCATTTGATTGATGTTTCTATTACTGTTTCCTACTTGTGTATGGTTTGAGTTTACTTGGAGCAAAGTTTGTTCATACATACCAGTACAATTCAAGTGTGCTGACGTCCCTTCTGCTGGGGGCGCTACATTCGTGTTATGATTGTAGGTGGATCCATAGCAGGTACTCCAGTCCACTGACCGTAGCTCCTCGTCACTTCCCGCAAGCTGAATTGGTGAACCCCTTTCCTTTCGGGGCCCTGCGTGCCTCATGCCGCTTCTATTTTGTGATCTTGTTTTGATATTCGTATATGGTATAGCTAGAGCCTTGTTACCGGCAAGTATTGCATCATCATTTGTCCTTTTTAGAGGCTCCGTACACAGGAAATGTGTGTCAGGAACTTATGTAATATGTATCTTGTATGTTATACTATGAAAAATGTAAACCACGCTAAGAATCATGTAACGTGTATGTGTTTTGTAATAAATATGCATTTTAATTGTAAGTGGTTATTGCATTTGGTTAATAAGTAATGAAAAATGCGCGGTAATACGGGGGGTAGGAAAGGCACCCAGTTCCACTTGACTGGGGCTACCCGGTCGAGCGCCAGTCATGTCCCTCGAATTTGGGGCATGACATCAATGCACTTGTAGAAGCCTCATTAATAGTTAAAGGATTAATACGCTGAACAAACCGGCACACTCTAGCCTCCATTGGGGGAAACATGTGAATAACATACTTGGATAGGCGGGCAAAAATCATATGGTACTCTGACACACTTTTGCTACCATGCTTCAGATTCTCAAACTCTGTTGTACGGGCTGCCCTTATTTCGGCATGTAGGAAAGGATCTTTAAATTCATCGGCAAACTCGCTCCACCTCGCCGGAGAGCTCCCCTCCTCACGGGAATCTTCCCTCAACTCAAACCACGAATAGGCCACCCCTTTCAAATGATAGGCAACTAACTCTACTCCCTCTATCTTTGTTGCATGCATAACCCTGACGGTCTTGTGCATCTCATCAATAAAATCCTAAGGATCTTCTTCTGGATTGGCACTCGTAAACACTGGAGGTTCTAACTGAAGAAATCTATTCACCCTGGAGTTGGCGGAATCCCCCTACTGGCTAGATAAACTAGGTGGAAAATTTGACCTCTGGGTGTGAGACGCCACTAGCTATGTCAACATCTGAATATCTCCCCTAAGATCCCCATCAGAAATACCAGAACCGGAAGCTAGGGCTGGAAGAAAAATAGAAGTATCAATGGTAGGGATACTAGTATCCTCCGCAGGTCTAGGAACCAGGGTAGTCTGCTCTGGAATAGGAAAACCAGGTAGGGTGATAGCAGGGCGACTACCCTTACCGGTAGTATCAAGGAGTGATTCATCAGCCGCTCTTGAGGTGGCATTGGCTCCTAGGCCAATTCTCGCTTTCTTCTTAGGTGCCATTCACAAAAAGATGGAGCAATGCACTAGTTAGGTGCCATTCACTAAAATATAGAGCAATGCACTAGTTAGGTGCCATTCACTAAAATATAGAGCAATGCCCAAGTAACCTCAAACTTATAGATGTGGTCGACTTCACACTGATAAGAAGGACTCTACTAGACACGGCTCCGAGATGCCCTAGAACTCTTTAAAACCTTAGGATCTAATACCAAGTTTGTCAAGCCCCAGCCTCGGGAGGCACGACTGACGCTAAATCGAGTGAACCTAATTGAGCAAGCCTTATCAAACTCTTTCTACCCAACTTAATGCGATTAATGGATCCAATTTTCATTTAATCAGACAATAAGAGGGGTTGTACATTCAATATTGATAGTTTATTTTATAACACAACCTTAAACAGTTATTAGGTTTCCAAGATTTCATGCAGTTATAGTTTAGAAAAAAGTAAGAGTTTATAATTACAACATAGTTCAAGAACCCATCCAACACCCGTACGTAACCCACGCAAACGTCTATGGAGCCTCTAAGGATACAAAAGACAATGATTATAAAGCCACACACAAGGCCCCGACTATACCTCAAAAGTGGATATCTATAACAAAAGGTGTACAACATTGATACGCTCAAATTACACTTTTATAATTTGTGTAAGGCGTTCGATGTTAAAAATAATGACCCAACAAGGTTAGGGTCGAATCCTACAGGGAATAGGTGTGAAAAGGTTAGTAGAATAGTGTGTTGCCTGACAAAAGCCGTAATTCTATCCAGTTAATGGTAACAGGAGTGTGGATTAATAGTGACAAGAGTATGGATTGAGTTTGTTTTGAAGTACTAACTAATTGGAATATTGAAGACGTAATTAATAGGATTAAAGAAACCAAGGTTGTGTCCCCTTTTATGAAATGTAATGCTATTGGTGTTAATATGATATATTTCTAATGGTCGGTCCTTTTGATATGCAAATGATGTCTAAGTGACTACCCAATATTTCCCAATAGTTAGGTAGTATTTCCTCTTTATAATTTTCCCATATGTAAAATAGTTGCAATTAATAATAATCAATATATTCCAAATAAAAACCACTTATCCCTAAGCGATTTTATTAAACAAGGTTTAAAGCCTTGAGTCCTTGATATTTACTTCTACCAAATTGTAACCCACTTTCCCAAGCAAAGTAAAATTTAATGGCTCTGGTTAATGTTTGCAACCACCAACAATAAATGAATCACGAGAAATAAATAAATATCAACCAACCATTATATATATATATTCAATGTTAAACACCCATTAACATAACACCCATTTAGGGTCCACGACCTTAGTATTTAAATTTAGCTACTCATGCTACAATACAAAACCCAAAGAGTATTCAATGTCATAAAAGCTTACAAAATAGAGAATCTTCACCCAAAAGCTTCCAAAAGTGAGGAGTGTTAATGTCTTGGAATGTAGTGCAAATACTAGACAAGATGAGCCCACAAAGACATCATAAAACTATTTATAGTGGACTCAAAATCGGGACAGAAAACGGACAAAAATGCCCTTTCAGGTTTGATATGCAACCGCATTCTTATCGCAGAGCATGTATGCGGTCTGCATCTTGAACATCCTCATCACAGACTGGAATCCTAGTTTACTGGTCTTCTTCACATTCCAATTATGCGGATCGCATTGCAGAAATAAGATCACATTTTGCATTGCATCTTCATCATTCAGTGACCTTCATTGTTGGTTTGCGGTTCACTCTGCGGCTCGCATGTTGGTTCTGCGGTCGCATAATGGACCGCATTCTTGACTTGAAATTTAGCCCAGATCTCTGCTTTTGTGTGCGATTTGATGTGCATTTTGCGGCTCGCATGTCTGATATGCGATCGCATAGTGTGCGCAGTCCGGCTTTTTTGCTAGATTTTGCTCTTTTCTTGTCTTTTTTTCTTCTATTTCCATGTTTTTAGGTTCTCAGTACTTATGTACTATAGAAACAACAAAACTACATAAGTAACAGAGATAATTGCATTAAAATAAGCAAAAATATAAGAAATAAATATTGAAATGTGCCAAAATTCTCCGGCACATCAACACCCCCAACTTAAACTCTTGCTTGTCCTCAAGCAACTAAAAGAAACTTGCCTATTCTTGACTTTATTTACAAAACATGAAACGATAATGACTATGGGTGGTGTTCATTGCTAGTACTTCAAGCATGCATCTACAATTGTTTTACCATTCCTGAACTGATAGTATATACAAGGAAAACTAATCAACTTGTGAACCTTGAGCCTCAGACATTGTGACAAAATGTTACCCTCAGCTGAGTGCAATTGCATTTGACTCAAAAGCCTAACTTTTTTTTAAATCCACAGTTCATGTACCCTCACTAGAATGAAGGTCCCAAAATCACAATATTTACAAGGACAACAAAAAGGGACAGTTTACAAATACACTCACTCTCAGAAAGAACTTCAAGTGCTACAACATTTCATACCATATTCTTGCCCTTATTTTAATTTGCCGCTTATTCAAGAGTGTTTGGTTGGAGGTCCCATGAGGACTTTTTTAGCTTGTAATGTAGGTTTAGGGACGGGTTGGATAAACATTTGGGTACAAGTGACTTCACCCTCCTTGAACACTACTCACATTTTTTCATTATTATGCACTTTGCTTCTTTTCAAACCCTCATAGCCTCACTTGCATCTAGCTTCCAATATAGAACAACCTTACATACCTCTTCTAATTGTTATTCAAGGCTCCATACTTTATATACATACACATATTTTCTTTTTTTTTCTATGTACACAGATCTTTCTCTGTTTTTCTTTTCTTTTGGAGCTTGTATAATCTAAAACAAACACTTTTGAGGTATGTGGTCTTAACTCAACGTACAACCTTACCAATCTCTACTGCGACACCATACCCAACTTAGGCTTTTAGCCTCATTCTCAATTATCAAGGAGGGATGGGTTCAAGAGAGGGGATTATTTTACAAAAAAGGGAGAGGTTTGTAATGAGTTGGCCAAAGAAAAGGCTTAAAGGCTCAAATTGGGTACTAGTGATATTATTTATGTACCGATCGACTTGAAAGGCTACAGAGGTCTAGCAAATAAGACGAAGAATGCCTAAGATCATCCCTCCAACCAAACATACTATTATTAGCATTGAAAGACCAAACGAGCAAGTTCTAGATGATAGAAGCACACACAAGAATCATATAGTCACAGGGAACTCACACACACATGGCACATGAACTATTTCACTCACATAGTTTCACGCTTCCGAGTCAACACTTGGCACTCAAAGCTTTCATCATAGGCACATGTTCACACAGTTGATCTTTTATATATATATATATATATATATATATATATACATACATACATGCGGAAGGGTATATGCTATGTACAGAGACATATGCTTGACACTAGGTAATTACACCAAACCAGTCAATACGATTCATCCTACTCTCCTGGTTCTACTATTACACCCTTGGAAAAGAAACGAGAGAAGAAAAACTAAGGGGGATTGATTATGCATTACTATCTACTTGTTTTTGTTTTTTTAATATGGACACTAATATGAACACAAAACAAACACTAATATTAACAACGTCACGAACTAGACAATATAACTCGGGTATCGAAATCATACTAATACATACAGAGCAGAAGATAAACATGAGTACATGAGTTTGATTATGACATAAATACATGCATATGTACAACAGTTTCCTATGCCATAAAAATATATACAATGCGGCTCTCCACCCCCAACGAAAAGCATGTATTGTCCCCAATGAATAATAATTGAGATATGAGTTTGAGGGGGCTCCCTGGGGCATACTAAGTGCTATGGGGGTTCGGGAACTGGCAGAGTGCTGGAGGGGTCACCCTCTAATATGGAAGCTGGGACCGATGAGAGCTCGGTCTGAGGAGTGACCTCTACTGATGGAGGAGTGCTCTCAAGCTGGTTTCAGAGTAGGTGTTGGAGATGGAGCTAGAGCTGAGGTTGGTGCTGGAGCCTGTGAACTGCTAGACTTGCCCACTGATGGTGGGGCGGTTGATGGAGCAGTAGGAAGGACCAAGTCGACTAGAGACTGCTGGATCACTCTCTGCATATCTGCTTGCTCCACTTCTTCCGTAGCAGCATCCTCAATAATAAAATCCTCGATAGAAGCATCCGCAATTTGCTTTCCTTTATCGTGAGGGCTGTCATCACTTGAATATCCAGAACATTCCTCATCCTCGCCCTCATATTCCACCTCATCCTCTGACTTACCAGAACCTCTGAACTCCTCCCCATAAGGGATCTCAATATGTGCTGGAGGAGGGGTAGTATCCATCATCAGTGCGGAGAAATCAAGACCTAAGTTCGGAGGTACTGTGCCTGTAGCCTGGTCACCATATGTGGGAAGGAGGGATGACAGATCGAACTCCAAGTTCTGCATATTTTGTAGCTCGGTCTTTATAGAAGAAACCTTCTTCTTGAGTCCCGGCAATCCACTAACTTCCTATTGCTCTATCTTTTCCACCCTCAACTCAAGTTGCTGCAAGCTATCCTCATACTTTGACTGTTGCTATTGAAGGTCTGTCACTGAGGCTTGTATTGGAGTCGGGGCTTGTTTTATAAGAGTTGTCAAAGTCTTCAAAAGCTGTTCTACCTTGGCATTTATATGCTGAGCCAATAGACCAAGCTTTGAGACAGTAGGAATGGCCGTAGCAGGCTGGACATTGGTGGATTTAGAAGCAGGATCGAATGTGGAATATACTGCTACAGTAACCTAAGGGGTTACAGTGGGCTGGGAGTCTGAAAGCTCTTCAGTAGTATACTCCTGAACTGGAACCACGGGTGGGATAATATCATCACTAAGTATGGTGATATCAATGACATGTGTTTCCTTTCAAGTTTTGTCTTTGCACTCATCTACACGAACTTGTGCGGCTTTGCATAGGGTTGTGATTAAAGACGGGAACGGGAGTGAAGTAGTAGACTGTGTTGCCCGAATCCCTATCTCTTGGAATATCACAGCTCCAACATCTATCTTGATACCACTCATGATGCAGGTAATGAGAAGGGCCTTCTCAATAGTTTTTTCAGTCTCCATTCGAGTCGGTATCAATCTAGAGGTAAGAAAATTGAGCCAGAAATGACCCTCTCTTGAAAAACTCTCTTTGTAGATCTTTTGCCCAGGGTTGATCCAAGTAGGAGTTCCCTTTGCTATGACAGATGCATTCCACCCTCGCTCACTTTTCCTGTTCCTAAATTTTGTATCATACTCAGCTGTGCCTGCACTCCAATATGGGATATATAATTTATTGAAGGCCTTGATGGTGCAGAAGACAGTCTTCCCCCGAACAAGCACTTCATCAGTGAAAACTCTGTTGCGTTTATGGTTCTTGGTTCTGGAGGCCCCATAAGACGCGTAAAACTCTCAAACATGCGATTCATTAAACTCAGCAGGTGGTTCAGTGAAGAACTCCTATCTTCTCTTCTTTATGTTCTTCAATATATGGGGATACTTTTCTTTCAACCCATTCAGGCTCAATTACTTCTCGGGCATGAGTTTTCGCTTGACGAGCCCTTCCATATACTTTTGTCTAGATCCTTCTATCCCCAGGGGAGCTGGTAGTTATCTCCTTGTTTCCTCCTAGCCTAGGCCACTATGTCAACCTCCGGCAAGAGCACCTCCTCTTCAGATTGGGAGGGGCGTGGTTCATCAAACTCTATCCTTGATTGCTTTGCTTGTGCCTTGGGACGGAGGGAGAATGCCCTTTTTTGTATTACCACATCATGCTTTTGTTTAGGAGCCATAGCTGCACAAAGGTGAGATATAAGTGAAACAATACGCATAGTGAGAGAAAACATAGAAGAATTAAAAGAAGAAAAATAAAAAAAACTCAAGATGCGACCTGATCTGCGGTCACAAAACCACAATGCGAACCGCAGACTTGTCAAAGATCTTGCAGTCTCAACTGTTGGTCTCTTTCTATAGTGAGTTATGCGGTCGCATAACCACTATGCGTACCGCATAACCATCACAGAATGGATATGGCTAAATGGTTCAAAACTGAAATCTTCTGTATCACTCTGCAGTGAATTTGCGGTCCGCATGTCGAATCTGCGATATCAAAGACACATTATTTTATCATCTTCTTCAGAAGATTTAGGGTTTAGTTATGCGTCCAAAATGCGGACCGCTTTTTCACAATGCGGGCCGTAGATGCCTTCTTCTACACATGTCACCCAACCTTTCAACAATGGCGATTCTATTTCATTCTACCCCGTACGCCAAATTATTTTCAACCCAAAAGCACCTACACTCCAGAGAGACAACTACACAAGCATCTAAACACATTTTTGCACAGGATTTAAAAAAAAAATCTCTAAACCTACAGTGGAAATCTAAAATAAAATGAGGGAGAAGCGGGTACATACCAGCAGGGTTTGATGATTGGGACAATGAGTGTGACAAATAGAGTCCTTTGGTTGTACACAATTTGAGCTTGATTTGGTTCGAAGTCCGTTCGTGTTCTTCTCCCTTTTTTTCTTTTTTTTTTCGTTTTGTTTTTCTGTATTCTTTTAACAATTTTTTTTTGTTTTAAGTGAGTGAGAAACAAGAGGGTTATGCAGACTTCCCATGTCAATTTTGCGATGGATAGGACACCGCATAACACACAATGCAACCGCATGTGTGTTATGCAATAAGGTTAAGGACCAAGCTGAAAGGAGGCAAATGCGGTGCACAATGCGGTCCGCAGAGTGCACCAACTCATCACATTTTTACCCCCAATTTTAACCAAACCTTCTACTTGTGTTTGCGATCAAAATGCAGTCCTCATAGTGATAATGCGACCGCATCTGTGCAGCAGACTTCACATGGTTGTTTTTCTTTCATTTTTTATGCATCCCTACCAAGTGTTGTGATCTTTTGAACCCCCTGCACTCTAACACACACTTTAAATTGTTCAAATAAATCTATCTATCAAAAATTAAAAATTCAAAGAACAAAAGAATGTTACCACACATGGGTTGCCTCCCATGAAGTGTTTGATTTAACGTCACGCCACAACGTAGTTGAGGTTCCTTTGGTTTCATTCAATGGTCGGACATGGACCATCTTTGAGAGATAGTTCCTCCACCAAATGTTTTTCTCATCAGTGCCCAAGTAGTACTTGATGCGTTGGCCATTTAAGTTGAATGTCCGCGACCCATCTATTGATTCTAATTCCACCGCTCCATAATGAGAGACATTAATCACTTTGAATGGACCGAACCATTTTGATTTAAGCTTGCTCGAAAACAATTTGAGCCTTGAGTTAAAGAGCAAGACCAAATCACCCGTATTTAACTCTCTTTTCAAGATCTTCTTGTCATGGACAAACTTCATCCGTTCTTTGTACACAGCTGCACTTTCATAAGTATGAAGCCGGAATTCCTCCATTTCATTGAGTTGTGTTAACCTCAAATTTGTAGCTTCAGCCCAGTCTAAGTTCAGCCTTTTCAATGCCCACACCGCTTTGTGTTCCAACTCCACGGGTAGATGACATGCTTTACCAAAAACTGATCGATAAGGAGAAGTACAAAAAGGAGTCTTGTATGCCATGCAGTGTTCCTACAATGCATCATCTAGCTTCCTTAAATAGTCGGTCCTATTAGCGTTAATAGTTTTTGCTAGAATGCTCTTGATCTCCCGGTTGGAAACCTCAACTTGACCACTTTACTGAGGATGATAAGGTGTGACCACCTTGTGCTTGACGCCATACATATCAAGTAGCCCCGAGAAAGCCTTGTTACAGAAATGAGATCCACCGTCACTAAGAATGGCTCTAGGAGTGCCAAACTGAGTGAATATGTTTTTCTTTAAGAAGGCGGTCACACTCCTTGCCTCATTGTTTGGCAAGGAAACTGCTTCAACCCATTTGGACATGTAGTCCATAGCTACTAAAATATATTTCATCCCACAAGAACTTAAAAAGGGACCCATGAAGTCGATTCCCCATACGTCAAAGATCTCTATCTCCATCACAAAATGCATTGGCATTTCACGCCTTTTGGAGATTGAACCTTGTCGTTGACATTGGTCGCAAGCCTTGACCATTTGATTGGCATCATGATAGATGGAAGGCCAATAATAACCTCATTCAAGAACCTTAGCAACTGTCCGATTTCCTCTATGATGACCCCCAACCGGTGAGTAGTGGCATGATTTCAGAATAGGCAAAACTTATTCTTCGGGAACACATCTTCGGACGATGTTGTTGGCACAAACACTGAACAAGTATGGCTCTTCCCAATAATATTGCCGACAATCTCTCAAGAACTTCTTCTTTTGATAAGACTCCAACCCCTTCAGAATAAGGTCACTTACCAAATAGTTAGCAATGTCGGCATACCATAGAGAAAAAGTGCTAGATAGTGCCAAGATAAGTTCATCCGGGAATGCATCATTGATTTAAAGATCCCCCATTTGTCTTCCTGCTTCCTCAAGCCTTGATAATTGATCTGCTACTTGATTTTGAGTTCCCTTGTGATCCTTGACCTCGAAGTCAAACTCTTACAACAATAAAACCCATCGAATCAACCCCGGCTTTACATCCTTCTTTTCCATAAGATAGCGAAGAGCAGCATGATTCGTGTACACTATCACTTTGGATCCCAACATATAAGCCCAGAATTTCTCAAAGGCATAAACAATGGCAAGAAGCTTTTGCTCAGTCACCGTGTAATTCATTTGTGCCCCATTGAGTGTCTTGCTTGCATAATAGACCGGATGGAGAACTTGTTGTGATGTTGTCCAAGCATTGCTTCAATAGCTACACCACTAGCATCACACATGAGCTCTAAAGGAAGAGACCAATCGGGTGTGACAATAATAGGTGTCGTGGTAAGACTGAGCTTTAATTCCTCAAAAGCTTTGAGGCATTTTTCATCAAACACAAATTTGGTGTCCTTATCAAGGAGTTTGCACATAGGATTTGCAATCTTGGAGAAATCCTTGATGAACTGCCTATAAAATCCGGCATGCCCCATGAAACTTTGAACACCTTTTACAGAAGTAGGTGGAGGAAGCTTGGAAATAATCTCGATCTTCGCACGGTCAACCTCAATGGCATGCTTAGAAATTTTATGCCCTAATATGATGCCTTCAATTCAGCACAAGGTTGGTTTCCTCACATCTCTTAAGCACTTGTCTAAGATTGTTAAGACAATGCCCAAAAGAGTCACCTACTACCGAGAAGTCATCCATGAAGACCTCTAGAAAATCCTCCACCATGTCAAAGAAAATGGACATCATGCACCTTTGAAAAGTAGCCGGAGCATTGCACAAACAAAATGACATCCGACTAAAGGCAAAAGTTCCATAGGGGCAAGTGAATGTTGTTTTCTCTTGATCCTCCAATGCGATGTTGATTTTGTTGTAGCCGGAATATCCATCAAGGAAATAATAGAATGACCTTCCCGCTAGCCGATCAAGCATTTGATCAATAAAAGGCATAGGGAAATGGTCTTTGCATGTTGCACTATTAAGCTTCCCTTAATCCATGCATACCCTCCAACCGGTCACCGTTCTTGTTGGGATGAGCTCATTTTTATCATTTTCAACTACGGTCATGCCTCCCTTTTTCGTCACACATTGCACCGGACTCACCCAAGAACTATCGGCAAAAGGGTAGACCACCCCGACATCAAACCACTTGATGATTTCCTTCTTTACCACCTCTTGCATTGACGGATTCAACCGTTGTTGATGTTCCACACTTGGCTACGTGTCACTCTCCAATTGGATCTTGTGTTCACAAATTCCCGCAGGAATTCCTCGAATGTCTGTAATTGTCAATCCATTGGCTTGCCTATGCTCCTTCAAGACTTCCAACAATTGCTCTACCTGCACATCATTCAACAAAGACGAAACAACTACGGGTAAAATATCATTAGAGCCAAGAAATTTATACCTTATGTGTGGGGGGAGTGGCTTGAGCTATAGTTGTGGTTGCTCAATGATTGATGGCTTTGCGGGGGGTGTCGATCGATTCTCCAAGTCAAGAGAAAGCTTTGCCGGAGTATAAGTGTTGGATCCAAGACCCTCCAATGCATTTACTGCCTCCATCTACCCATCCATGTCTTCACCATCAAAATTTACCAACATAACCGTCAATGCGTCACTAAGGCATTGTTCTTCAATTTTCAATTCGACGGCATCTTCCACCTCATCAAGAACATCTATCACTGAAATTCTCTCATACTCATGGGGCAACTTCATACCCTTGCTCGCTTTAAATGTGACTTCGTCATCATTCACCCAAAATTTAATTTCTTTCCGCTTCGAATCCATGAGTGCTCTTCCCGTGGCTAGGAATGGTCTCCCAAAAATGATAGGGATTTCTTTATGAACCGCACAAGAAAGAATTACAAAGTCGGTGGGCAAATGGAATTTTCCAACTTTCACAATCACATCATCAACAATTCCTACCGGTCGCTTAATGGACCGATCAACCATTTGCAATATCATGCTTGTTGGCCTTGGCATGCCTAATCCCGCTTGTTTATAAATGGCAAGTGGCATCAATTTTATGCTAGCCCCATTTTCACAAAGGGCTCTTGCAAATTCACGCGCCCCGATAGTGCATGGAATTGTAAAGGCTCTCGGGTCCTCTTTATTTTGGACCAGGGTTGTGGCAATAATAGAGCTTACCCGGCTAGTCATGTTTACCACCTCATGCTTTTTGGTCTTCTTATTGGTGATCAAATACTTTAAATATTTAGCAAACCCTGGCATCTCTTGAAAAGCTTCAACAAAAGGAATATTCACCGTTAATTGCTTGAGGATGTTGTACAATTTTTCAAGTTTGCTATCATCAATCTTTTGTGCGAGCCTTTGAGGAAATGGTGGAGGAGGTCTAGGAATAGATGGAAGAGTTTTTGGTGTCTCTTTCACTTTTTACTTCACCTCTTCCCGGTCTTCTTTTTGCACTTTCAACTCCTCCAGAATCTTTTCAACCTCGACAACACTAGGCTCTTCAACCTCACTTTGTTCGGACTCTTCTTCTTCAACCGTTTGTTCAACCTCTTTGTGTAGCACTTTCCTACTCCTAGTAGTGATCGCCATGATGTGAGAAGTTGGACCACTCCCACTACCTCTTGTATTTGCAACTGTGTCACTAGGGAGTGTTCTTTTTTGTTTTGGATTTTGCTCTTTGGAGAGGTCTCTCATTTGCATCGCCAATTTGGATGGAGGAGGTATGAGATCCAACAACCTCGGTCATATTCCTCAAGTAATCATCAGATTTGTCTTGATTTTGTAACACTCGCTCAAGCATAGCTTCCAACATCTATTCACTAGAAGACCCTTGGTTTGAATATTGACCCTTTGGAGGAACATAGGGGTTTGAACTCCGGTTAACGAAGTTGTTGTTGTCGTTCCAAGTCCCTTGGTTTGAGCTGCCTTGGTCATGTCTCCATTGTTTGTTGCCTTGCCCTTGCGGGTTTGGCCTCCATTGACTTTGTTGCCGTTGACCCTGATAATATTGTCTTTGATACCCTAATTGAGGGTTTTTGATGTAGTTAGCTTCTTCAAACTCTTCATTGGATATGTGTTGCACATCCTCGACTACATTAACCTTTTTTGTTTGATTTTCCATGAATATTTTTATCAACATATTTATATTTGTAGCCAACCCGGTAATTATTTGGTCCCGCTTTTGATTCTCCTTGATCAAGTTGGTCAAGGAAGAAGAACCATATGCAAACCAACCTGATGTGTCCTCAGACTGCCACGCTTGATTGTGTTGTTCCATTTTGTCAAGGATCCATGAAGGATCCATCAGCTGCATTTTTGGCTATAGCTTGGTTCATAGGATCCAAACCCATATAGAATTTTTCCAATAGCATAGAATCCGGGAAGCCATGGTTTGGAGACCTCACCAAATATAATTTGAAACGATCCCATGCCTCATGCAACTGTTCTCCCTGTGTTTGCAGGAACCACTTAGATAGGAATGCACGAACAAGTTCGGGCCAAGAATGGTTAGAGTTTGGTGGTAGATTCTGGAGCCATCTCCTTGCATCCCCAGCAAGAGAATACTTGAATTATCTCAACTTCAAGGCATCATGAGAGACATGGTTCTGCTTGTGCATTGCACACACATCCAAAAAGTTTCTAAGGTGTTGTGTTGGATCATCACCGGTGGAATTTCTAAAGAACCCCTCAGCTTTAAGCATAAGGATTAAACCGTGTTCCACTTAGAACGTTGGAGCACCAACAGTTGGAGGTACAATAGCATTTGTATCCTCAATGTACTCTTCAATGTCGGCAAAAGGATTCTCTCCCAGTTCTACCTCTATGTTATCACCAGAATCAGACATGTTTTCCAATCAACACCAAGCAAACACAAGCAAAGTGTGATGGAATAGAATCAGATGTAAAGTAAAGCATACACTAGTTAGTAATTTCAAAACCGTATTCCCTGGCAACGACGCCAAAATTTGATACGCTAAAATTACACTTTTATAATTTGTGTAAGGCGATCGATGTTAAATATAATAACCCAACAAGGTTAGGGTCGAGTCCCACGTGGAATAGGTGTGCAAAGGTTACTAGAATTGTGTGTTTCCCAACTAAATTCGTAATTCTATCCAGTTAATGGTAACATGAGTGTGGATTAATAGTGAAAATAGTATGGATTGAGTTTGTTTTGAAGTACTACCTAATTGGAATATTGAAGACGTAATTAATAGGATTAAGGAAACCAAGGTTGTGTCCCCTTTTATGAAATGTAATGCTATCGGTATTAATATGATATATTTTTAATGGTCGAACCTTTTGATATGCAAATGATGTATAAGTGACTACCCAATATTTCCCAATAGTTGGGTAGTATTTCCTCTTTATAATTTTTCGAAATGTAAAAGAGTTGCAATTAATAACAATCAATATTTGGCAAATAAAAACCACTTATCCCTAAGTGATTTTATTAAACAAGGTTTAAAGCCTTGAGTCTTTGATATTTACTTCTACCAAATTCTAATCCACTTTCCAAAGCAAAGTAGAATTTTATGGCACTTGTTAATGTTTGCAACCGCCAACAATAAATGAAGCACGAGAAATAAATAAATATCAACCAACCATTATATAAATATTCAATGTCAAACACCCATTAACATAACACCCATTTAGGGTCCACAACCTTATCATTTAAAGTTAGCTACTCATGCTACAATACAAAACCCAAAGAGTATTTAAAGTCATTAAAGCTTAAAAAGTAGAGAATCATTACCCAAAAGCTTCCAAAAGTGAGGAGTATTAATGTCTTGGAATGTAGTGCAAATACTAGACAAGATGAGCCCACAAAGACATCATAAAACTATTTATAGTGGACTCAAAATCTGGACAGAAAACGGATAAAAATGCCCATTCAGGTCTGATATGCGACCGCATTCTTGTCCCAGAGCACGTATGCGGTCCGCATCTTGAACATCCTCAACGCAGACTGGAACCCTAGTTTATAGGTCTTCTTCGCATTCCAATTGTGCGGATCGTATTGAAGAAATGCGATCGCATATTGCATCGCATCTTCGTCATTCAGTGACCTTCATGGTTGGTTTGCGGTTTACTATGCGGCTCGAATGTTGGTTCTGTGGTCGCATAATGGACCGCATTCTTGACATGAAATTTAGCCCAGATCTCTGCTTTTGTCTGCGATTTGACGTGCATTCTACGGCTCGCATGTCTGATATGCATCGCATAGTGTGTCGCAGGATAGCTTTTTTGCTACATTTTGCTCTTTTGTTGTCTTTTTTTTCTTCCATTTCCATGTTTTTGGGTTCTCAGTCCTTATGTACTGTAGAAACAACAAAATTACATAAGTAACGGAGATAATTGCATTAAAATAAGCTAAAATCTAAGCAATTAGTATTGAGATGTGCCGAAATTCTCCGGCACATCAAACATAACCCCTTGAAGGAGAAAGGGGCTCACCAAGACATTGAGAGGAGGATTCTCCACTACACACGATCGGCACTATCCTCTATAAAACCACCCACATTCATTTAAAAATATAGCGCCCTGGCAAAAGAGGCGTTAGTACCATGGAATAGTACTGCTATGTATAACTAAATGCCATCCTATTAGAAAGAACAACCATATAAGATTAAAGAGGAAATCATATGGACAACAAAGTTTCAAATAAGCAACACGTCAACAATATAAAATGTTCACCTAGTTTTCATAAAGTTTTTGAGATTTTAGATTATGTCATCCCATATTGTTGCACCATTATCCACATTACCACCACTTCCTTGAGCGGAGTTCGATCACAGCCACATCGGCTAAGCCGTCTCCTCGAAACGTTACCATCATTTCATTTTCACTTTCCTATTTCAATCATCAATACATTACCACCATGTGCGTATAACATGGCATCCAATCACGGCCCGATCGGAGCCGTCTCCCCGAGACGTTATAATTTTTTTGTTAATCATCTCACTTCAATCATTGGTTACACATGCATTAGTTCATTGTCACTTGAGGCCACAGTTACTACTTTCTATAACTCACGTTTCACATTGTTCCTATTTTCCACATTTACTTTGCCACCTAAGACCATAGGCACATACAAAAGCAATTTAAGTCATAAGCATAAAGATGAATTCATCTAGTTTTTCATATTAGTCCCAACGTAACCTTGGCATGACATTTAGGCATTTAGCACATAGATCATTTTCTCCACACATCCTCCATTTACAAAGAAAAATACATTAAACACATGAAGGAGTACCTTCTACATACGTTTTAACATTATGAATTCATATAGCATAATAAGTATTGCATCAACCAGGTTTTTGACTTAAAACATTTACATGGGTACCATGGAAGCTCTATTTCTAAGAGGAGGGGTTTTAGCCATATATATCTCAATCAATCTTTCCTTAATTCTTATAAAATTTTGGGACACTTAGCACTTCAATGTATTGCATAAGAATTACAAATTGAACAAATAATTAGAGAAAAAAAAAATTAAGAATCTACCTCGTTTGAACATATTATCGAGCACTAAGGGTGCATTGTGATCTTATGTCCTTTATGAAAGAGATTTCTATCATTTTATACCCCAATTGCTTTCTTTTTAGTTCACAACCTCCCAATACTCTATGATCCTATATGCATGCTTCTCTTTCTAGTGTGAATTTTGAAACCAGTGATTAGGGGTCAAGTTTCTTACCTCTTGGGGTGAAGGCCTAACAATTTTTGCTTAAGAGTCTTCAAAGATTTTGCAAGGATTGAGAGTTAGTCTTTCCCTCTAAATCTCCCTCTCTCACTCTATGTGCAGTGAAAAAAAAAATGGCCTAATGGGGTGTTTTAAATGGGATGGGGTCGAGTTTTAAAAGTTAGAAAATAGATGCCCCGACACAATTTGCGATCGCATACCTGACATGCAGCCCGCCAAATGGATACCAAAAATGGTCCCAAAACCTGAACTCACTGGCTAGGTATGCGACAGAAATGTGGTCCGCATACCTATTATGTGGTCCGCATACCTGTTCTGCGGTCACATAATGCACTGTAGAATTGCCCCTCGCAAAATTACAAGTGGATTATGCGATGACTATGCAACACACATATCGATTGTGCGATCGCATAAGTGGCTGCATAGTTGACCTCAAAATTGACCAACACACAGCTTCACTCTGCGACCACTATGTTCTCCGCATAGTTGTTATACGACCGCATACAAATTTCTAACACGCATTCCTAACTTGGCACTTCAAGCTCTCGGGTTTTGAGTAAAAATTTTCATGGGGCCTTACACTCTCATAAGAATTCACTTATCACCATTAGAGAATAAAGAATATACTCATTTCCTAAATGAATATGAGGATATTTTTGCATGACTATATGACAATATGACCGGTGTGAGTACATCCATAGTGGCTCACAAGTTGCCTACCAACCCAATGTGTCTGTCGGTAAAGAAGAAACTTAGAAAATTCAAACCAGACATGAGCCTAAAATTCAAAGAGGAGGTCACTAAGTAGATCAAAGCCAAAGTCCTCAGAGTAGTTGAGCTCCCAAGCTAGCTAGCCAACATTGTGCCAGTTTCGAATAAAGATGGGAAGGTTAGGGTGTGTGTTGATGCCATTCGGTCTAAAGAATGTTGGGGCTACTTACATGAGAGCCATGACAACCATCTTCCACGATATGATACACAAGGAAATAGAGGTGTATGTTGACGACTTCATCATCAAATCCAAGTGGGCCGCAGATCACATAGCATATTTGCGAAAGTTCTTTGAGAGGCTTTGGAGGTACAATCTAAAACTGAACCCCGGAACATGTGCATTCGGGGTTCACGCAAGAAAGCTATTAGGATTGATTGTCAGATGTTGATACACAATTTTCCCCTACATATTTTTATACCCAAAATACTTTCAAAATAACATATATAAGTACACCAAAGGGTATTGGCATTTTAATGATTTTTAAATCAACTTATTGCCTGTTTTTATACCATAAAATCCGATAATTATTCCGAAAAATATCATTTTGGTTTGAAATTTATTTTTATTCTCATATTTATATCAAAGTATAGCTAACATCATTTTTGCGTATTTTCACAAATTCGTTTGGTATTTTTTAAAACTAAATTGCATATAATTGCAATACTAGCCTCTTTAAGATTTTATAGTATTTTATAATTATAAAATTAGTTCCATTATTTTTAAATTAATATTTACATGTTATTAACTGATTCAGTACCTTTAATCTAATTTCAAAATCATTTCTATCATTTTATAAAAATAAAAGGGAAAACTGGCTATTTAAGTTTTGGCCTCATTTAATTTCAATTATAACCCAATTTCATTTCAGTTTTAGCCTAAAATCAACCCAATTTCAAACCCAATTGGATCGGCCCCAATTCCAAACCCGACCCCCCGATCCAACTATTTAACCTGCCAAGATTTCTTTTAATCCCGGCCGTTGATCGTTTTGATCAACGACCATGATCAACCCTTTCCTTTTTAATTCCGCCTAACCCAACCCTAATCCTCATTTCCCTCCAGCAACTGCCTCTTAAACCCCCTCTCCTCTCAAACTCTCTCGAAGGGTCTCGAAACCCTAGCCCCTCTTACCTTTCTCCGACCATAATCTCACCGGAATCCATGGCTTCCTAGGCAATGGATGGCCTGTACTCACCTTCCTTCACCCTTAAACCATGGGTGTTCCAGATTTCGAGGTCTAACCTCGACAACGTCCATTCAGATCCTCTACAGATCCGTGGTTCTATGGCCTCTCTGGCCTTGTCTCGGCGTGTTCAAGCTTCAGGAGCCTATCTTTGGCTATCTCTGACTCGAGACCAGAATTTCTTCCAAGCCTTCTCATTTCTAGGGTTTCTCTGAAATGCTAAAGCTATTTGAGGTTTTTCTCTTATTGTTTTCTTATATCTATACTATATATGTGCTATATTCGACGTTTTAAGCTTTCTCCCCAATTTTCCTTTCAAAAATACTTTATTTCCAATTTAGGGTTTCTAAAAAGTTTTAAAATGATTTCTATTTTTTCTTCTTCCTTTTTTGTGTGAATCTGTCTCTGTCATGTTCTTGTGTTCCCTTTTCCAACTCGCATGTTATTTTTCTCTTGTATTCTTGTGTTTGCCGTGTTATGTATGTTCTTCTATTTTTGTGCTCTGTTCTTTATTCAACTGGTTTCTATAGCATCCTTTTATGTGTCTATCTTATATGTCCCTTTACTGTATTTTTTATTGAGCTTTTAATCCTTGTTTGCCTTTACTGGACCTTTGTTTGAACTCTAAACATGTTTCATCTACTGTTTCCCTAAGCTTAAATAGCCTCTTCTCTCCTCAACTAGTTTGAGTGACAAGTTTTGCTTAAACATGTTCCCTGTGCTTCAAATTAGTTTCTACATTCCTTTTTCCTTGAACCTGCTATGCTATTTGTTTCCTCATATGTCTCTGGAAAGAGATTACTAAGCCTGTTCTAGTTGTTGTCTTCTCGCCTATGCATTTGGTTCGAGTCAGCAACCCTAGTATTTTGGCAGGCATGACATTGTGTTTGGACTAGGGTTCTATTTAGAACCGTTGACTCTCTCAGACTCATTCTGAGTCTATAAACTAAACCTTCTTTGTTATGACTCTGAACTTTTCTATGCAAGTCTCTCTCTTGTTTCACATGTCTGTATGCTTTATATATGATAAACTCTTCTTTCAAAAGGCCTTTTGCCAACTTGTGATTGATTCCAAATCCTTTTTTATAAGGTTTGGTTGAGTGTTATTGATTTTCTTTAAATTAAACCTCTCTTCCCTTTCTGGTTGGATTCAGACTCAAATCCTGATTTTACTGGCTGTTGATTTATTGCCTTTCCTTATTTTTTTCCAAAACCGTGTACTACTAGACTCTTTCCTTAACTAAGTTTCTATGTATTTACCCTCGTTATACTGCTTTGGAAAAGATTTCGAACCCAAATCCTTTCCTTAATTATTCTGCCCGTTTGAAAATTAAATCCCTTGACTGAAGGGAGATTGTATGGGATTGATTTCAAGGTTATTTCTTACCTTTTTCTTACTTGTTTTATGCACTATAAATGGAGGCTACCCTTCTACACCTTTTAACACCTACACTTTCATAGACTAAGACTCTCGAGTTTCACTCTTACACACATTAAGCATTCTGCGTCCTACTCTCTTCTTCTCTTTTCTTCTCCTCTTTATTTTCTGAAATATCTTTGGGTTCTCTTCGAACATCCAAGCGTTCTGCTGAAACCTGAGTTTGTTCCTGCTGATTTCCTATTGTCTACTTGCTCTTTTATTCTACTTATTCTTACTTTACAACTGGTATATTCCTTTTAGTTTAAGTAATGCTCCTCCATTATGTGTTTACATCCTAGTTCTGTTATGCTTTCCTTCATTCTGTTGCTGCAACTTTGTTACTACTTCTTTTATGTGAACTCCCTTTCCCTTTCCCCTTTGTGTGTGAGTTGTGGTTCCAGCCATAGTAGCACCTTAACATTGATGTCTATGACTCTGAACTGGGTTCTTTGAACCCCTAACTCAATCAATTCCCACTCCCCTTTCCCCTTTATGTGTTTGAGCCTTGGACTTGAGTCTGATAGTGTCTTAATCACTCTCCATACTTTGGTCTGACCTTCAAAGGTCTGCTCCTAACTTATTTAACCTAAACAAGTGGTCGGGGGTATGTCAGCCTACTTTATGGCTAGGTTTGACCACCACCTGTCGTGGCCCCCTAATTCCCTTTCACTTTGCACTTATTCCTAGCTATAAGTTCTTCCCCTCCCTTGCAAGCCATGCTTTGTGACCCCTGAACTTCCTTTGAACTTGGATGCTTAAGAGCTGGCTTTTCCACACTGCAGTGTTCCTAATTCTAATGGTATCTTGGGTGTAAGCAATGCTGGGGATCCCTGAGATTCCTTGGAACTTTGAAATACCCTGGATAATTAGAAGGCTTTGGAAATCTGGATCCCGGAGTTGGCTAATTACATGTTATTGGACATTAGGATTTAATTAGGCTGCTCGGATCTGGCTGTTAACTTTTGATGTATCTCTTAATTTCTAGTTTGATTCATTGGGTTGTAATAATTTTGTATAAAACTCGGGGATTATAGTGAAAGGGCGTGGGAGGGGTCTTTATTTTCTTACATCAATAAGGGTAGATATCATGCTTTAGGACTCTCTTTTTCTAGAAATCCTACCTATAGGTCTGTTTGACATCTTTGATTCAATCACATAGATACCATGCCTAAAGGGTTTAACGTTTAATTATGCTACAAGTCACCTAGAAATCCTGCCTATAGGTTGTAATGTTTAACTATACTGGAAATCACAGAGAAAACATGTATATAGGATTTAACGCTCCTATTCTGTAACTAACGCATGTAGAGATCCTGCCTATAGGAATTCTAAGCTTTTCTTAAAATTCATGTATAGATATCATATCTATAGGGAATGCATATTCATTAGGTAAACCGTAGGAATAATTAATAACAGTCATCTCTTCATAAATTCATTAACAGGTTCTGAAAAATCAAATGTAGATATTATGCCTATAGGATTTCGCATCAAATTCGTCTGATAATAATCTGTTAACTGGTCTTTAACGCCTTAATTCAGTACCGTTTTCAAAATCCTTAATCTTTTTTAAAAATCTCTCTCGAATCAGTGTATATTAGTCCTAAAAGTTGAGTTCTTCAAATCTGCATCTTTTCTGAAACGGTTTCTTTTCTAATATTCTGCCTAAGTGTTTTCCAACTAAATTCTAGTCTTACTGAACTCTCTTTTAAAACAGTTCTGCAGCTTACACTTTTCCTTAGATAGTTCTGTCTTTTCTCCAAAATTCTGTACAATTATTTTTGTGTTTTATAATCGGACAGTCCGCTGATTTTCTTTGAAACTTATTTCTAAACAAAGTCTGCAGTCTGTTCTTTCTTTCAAAAACTCTTCTGCATTAGCCTATCTTCTGAAATTAGTACTTTTCTAAATAACTTGCGTTGAATACCTTAATACATGACAACTGCATCCGAGTTTCCTAATGCAGACTTTCTGCCTAAAACACATGTGGTGAACTAGTCCGTTCGCTGCTTAAATTTAATCTAAGACCAAACCAGTATTTGTTAAGGCATGCTAAACTAAATGATTATTTGATTTCTGGGGTTAATTTGAGCCTTTTATGATTGTTTGTTCTCCCTTCTTACTTGCTACTTGTTTTTGAATGTCGAGTAGAATTTTATCCTTTAAGATCTATAAAGGCCTCCATCCCTTTCTTTCCCTTTTAGGATTAGAAGTCCTAATACCCCCGGGACTGATAGGATTGGGATGGGTAGTAGCAGGCGGTAAGTAAACTTTGCGCTTTAACACCTTAACGGGGTGGGAAGGGTAGACATGGAGATGATGATTACATGATAACACTATGCGTACAATCAGGTACCGGTGTTGTGCGAATGATCCATGTAATGTATAAACCTAGGACCACCTTCCTCTTTATTAGTTAGTTATTTTTAGATTTTTCAAAAGTGGCCCAAAACCTTTTTCAAACTTCCATTTCTGTTTATTTCCCTAAGTTATTTGCATCATTATTTGATCTCTCCCCTCATTGGGTATCTCTTCTTAAATTGCAAAACTCTTATCTTCTAAATTTCAGAATCTTTAAATCTTTATTTTTAATTTGTAATAGTTTTCAAGTTTTTGCAATGCTTGCTTGTTTACTTATTTGCTTGCATTTAAAGTCACAATTGTAGCATGGCCGGGAACCATACTAGTGGATCTTGAGGGGTGACTAACACCTTCCCCTCGGGATATTTCAAGCCCTTACCCAACTTTGGTTTTCATCTTTAATTCTTCTTAAAGTATCCTAATGCACTATAATCATTAGGTGCCGACTCTCCAAAATACAAAACCCAACTCCCAAATGGGAATAGAGTTGTCTTCCCAAATGTCGTATACCTGATTCTGCGAGGAAAAAGGGGGGTGTCGATAGCATGGCGACTCCGCTGGGGATTTTCTTTAGGATTTTACCATTGCATGCTATACGTGACTTTATTACTTTCTTTTATTGCTTTTATTTAATGTCTTTATTTGAAACTGACTTGTTTCTTTTATTTTTTTACTTTCACCGCTTTTCCATCAATGTTGTTGTAATTTTTTGGGAAATCATTGTAACTTTATTGTATGAACGTGAAAATACATGTCAATTTGTGTCATCCTTGTAAATTGCATCTTCAACATCATATTTCGCTCGTGCCAAACAAATACTATAGCAATGCTTATAATGAGTGGTTGCGCACTTCCAATACTATCAACCGCTAAATTTGGCAAAGGCATATTTGCGGTAAAACCAGTCGATCAACGGTGTAGTCGATGGTTCCGTGCCTTTCCCTCTTGAGTAGTCCTCTCAAGGGTACCAGTCTAGCACTTCAAAATAGAAACCTTATTCCATTTAAATCATACATGCATCATGGTCAAACCTAGCCGAGTCAGTTATGTTTTCCACATAATGACTCAGTAAGATAGCCTTGTCCAAAGTCCACCGGGTTTCCTTGAAACCCAAACGGACACATCCATGTTCCGTGCATTTATTTGGAGAAATTAAGTGCTTGCTATGCTAATTATTAGTTTAAATAGTCGAGTCTGGTGGGGGTAAGGGCCTAACGCTCTGTTTTTCAAAAAAATGAGGTACAGATTTGGCATGGTAACCAAGCCCGAGCTTATATGCTGCTAGGACTACGCGAGCTAGTGAAGCTGTTCGAGGGAGACAAAGATGCCGAATCTCGGGAAGGTCCTTCTGGGACCAAGTAGTCAGGAGTCCTTTATTCTGCCTTAATGATATAATAAGGCCAATGTCCACTAGTGACATTTACTTTCTATCATTTGGCGTCATTTTGGATTCGTCTTATTTTTATCAATAAAATGAGGCATTTAGCATTATGAGTTCTCCAAAACTATTTGTCGCTAGGCCTACCTCTGGAACAATGAGGCACCAAAACAAGAACGCGATTTATATTTTTCGCACAACGTGCTTAAGTACTGCAACATTTTTTCCTAACGACCCGCACTAACTTGTTACCTTTTTGTTTTTCTTTTATTATTCCCCTCCCCAAATGTTAGTTCATGCATTCTGGCACCATCAGCAACAAGCTGTGAACAGGGAAGACCACCTCAACAATTGGTCAATTAGGACCGTTAGGGCCTGGATGGCTTCGGGGTAGCAAGGCTAAACAAAAGCACCATGCATCTCATTTTTTTAGCTTACTTTACTAGTTGATTTTTCTTTCCGCATTGTCTTTTATTTCGAACAATTAGTTGCATATAGAAATCATGCCTATAGGAAATGCATAAATGCTAGGCAAACTGTAGGATAATCAAATACCTATTTCGTACCAGTTTAATAACAGCAACAAGTCCTAAAAAATCAAGGTATAGATATCCTGCCTATAGGTTTTCAAACTCGCTTATATATGTGTAAGCAATAACTCGGCAATTAGCTTCAGCGTTTTCAACAAAACTCGTCCAAACTTGTTTATTTCAAAAACTCTTACCAGTTTTCAATGCGCTTAAATTTTCTAAACTTGCATCTTCTTTACCGAAACAGTTTTCAACTTTCTGCCTGAATTTTTATTCATCTCATGAAGCTACTATTTCACAACAGTCTTCAACTCGTTCTTACTTTCAAAGTCTTTTCATTTTCGGAACTCTCCTTTACAACTCTATTGTATTTCACTTAACAAATTTCTGCTGATTTTCAAAGCCATCTCTGAACTTGTGAAATTTTCAATCTGCTGTTTTAAATTCTCCTGCATTAGTTCTTAATCAATAATCCGTTTAAAATACATCAATTTCTAACAATTGGATCCGGGTTGTCTAATGAAGACTTTTTATCCAACTCCATGTGTTAAATTAGTCCGTCAGGCGTTAAATTTTAAAGACCAAATCAGTATGTGCAAGACATGATAAACTATGTGCTAGCTGATTTATGGGGTTTTCTGTGAGCCTTGCATGTTTGTTTTTTAATCCCCTCTACTTGTTATGTGTTTTGTTTGTTGCCACTAGTATTTTATCCTTTTGAACCCCATATATGCCTCTACCCCTTTCCTTTCCCTTTTAGGATTAGAAGTCCTAAATACCCCGAGACTAATAGGTTGGGACGGGTACTAGCATGTAATAAGTAAACGAAACCAATCGCGCTTAAATACCTTAACGGGTGGGAAGGGTAGAATATGGAGATGATGATAATGGTGCGCTAATATCTCGTGCGGAAATAACTTGCTGGATATTGCACCAACGTGATCCATATTATATTTAAACCTAGGACCCTCTCCCTTTATTCATATGGTATGATGTTTTTTTTTTAGAAATTTTACGTTTTCTTTCAAAAAAGCATTTACATATTTTCTCTCTTTCCTTTCAAAACTTTAAACTTATTTGTATTCCCTATATGCAAACCTTATTTGTTTACTCTTACTCTTCTTAAAGTTACAACTAAGCAAGGTCGGGAACCCCACTAGTGGATCTTGAGGGGTGCCTAACACCTTCCCCTCGAGATAATCTCAAGCCCTTACCCGAACTCTGGTTTTCCTTCGAATCCTTTCTATTCTCTAAAAAGTGTCCTAATGCACTATAATCATTAGGTAGCGACTCTTCAAATTCCATAACCCGGTTTCTCAAAAGGGAACGAGAGTTATTTTGTCCATAATGTCGTAAACCTGATTTTGCCTTGGTGAAAAAGGGGGCGTCGACACTTCTTGCAACCTTCTTTTATCTTCGAACATCATGCTTGGGGCTTATAGCCTCAAAACCATTGGGAGGGGTTTCCTTCAGTTACGCTATGGCCCTTTGCCGGGACGTTCCCATGTTGAGCACAATTGTTTTATCCCGCTATGGCCGTTGGTCTGTTAGTGTTTGCTGCTGCCGTTGGCCCGAGGTGGTGATGGGGAATTGGTCTACCCTAAAATAAATAGTTGTTCAGATTATGCACCACTGCTTACTGTACTACCCGGGTCTGGTGTGACACCTTATCCTTAGGGCTCTTTCTTTCCTAAGAGATAAGGCGGCCCTCTTGGTCATTGACGTTGAGGCCCGCCGAATATCCAACTTGGTTTTGGCAGGCTACGCCTTTTTTCTTTGGCTTCTCTACTTCTTCTCCTTTTCATTTTCTCTATCTCCTCTAGCGAGGATCCCTTTAAGGATTGAGTTGGGAGCCTAGAGTATGTTGAGGTCAAAGGGATCACCCTCGAGGGTGTGACGCTCAAGGATGTTGATACCGAAGATGCACCATCGAGAGCAAACTTGTCATCCGGGTTTCATCATATGTACATCTATCTGCTCTTTTGCTGTAGGGGTAGACTCCCATAGGCCTAGGCAATTTGAATGTAAAAACCCTTCGGGGATTTTTGCAATTATATGTACAAACCCCTCGGCAGCTGTTGTATGCAAATTTTGAATGAGAATATAATTTACTAACTTTTGCTTTCCTTACTTTGTTTTATTTTAGTATGCTATCATGCCCTTCAAGGCTCTCTAAATGACTTCTCTTATTTGTCATCCACTGATATTTGGCTTGGGCGCGAGCATTTATTTTAATCTTCTACCAATCGGCATGGTCCTCCTCCGGCCCATCGTTATACTTTAGAACAATCTTTGATTAATCTGGTAGGCCCAGGCTATCGAGGTCCTCTGAGTTGTTTGAGGATCAAGCCCCGAATTTTGGGGCGTTCGGGAACATCATCCCAAATGAAGTCCATCTTCGGGTACCCGGGGGTCCCCATTGATCTTTATGCAGATAACTCTTTTTAGAATGCATAGGATTGAATTTTGCCGAGGAGTTTTCTTGCATTTGGGTGATTCCTCGGGCCATCATGGAGCTTTCATGGTCAGAGCTTCCTGTATTTATTCCTCTTTTCTGAAAATGGAATTAGGAGAGCGAGTGCTGGCCTGGTGTCAAGTATCGGCATTTAAAGCTTCACCGAGGCCCGACTTCTTTGAACCGGGGTTTCTTGGCATAGGATGCTTCCTCGAACATGGAAATAATTTGAACAAACCTTCGAGTTTCAACTTTCCACTAAAGGATTCTTTATTGATCGGGTACCGACCTATCGATTCGTGGCAAGGTTGTTGGCTTCTCGGCGTTTGCCTCAGGCAGGTGAATCGTTGCTGCTTCTAGCAATGATGTGTGGCGGCTTTGAGCTCCTTGGCAAGATTTCACTATTTTTAGATAGCAGCCTTTGTGCTTTGGCATGGGGTACTTCATTTCCTTAGGCAAAAAAATGTTTCGGTGCATACTCTTGCTTTGCTTTCTTTAGTATTACCATAGTCATAGCAACCACTTTTGGGGCGACATGGTAGAGGGCGGAGGGTGCTGTTCGCGGCACCCGAGAGTTGAGGAATTTCGTTATGATGATGGTTTATTTTATAAAAGAGAAGCATTTGGAGATGGTGAGAAAATACTATGGATGGAACGAGGGGTAACGCGGTAGGTGCTTCCTTCAGGAGAGAGCATTACGGATTCCGCTGATGGATTTTTTAATGTATACCTGTATCCTTTCGCGTTTGGTCCCCTAAATAGGATCGTGCTTGATTTTTGTTTGAAGTATCAGGTTACTTTGGCACAAATACATCCGTCTTTTTGGCGGGTGGTGCTGATGTTGAGATTCTTCGAGGAGAAGGCCGGTCTCGAATTTATGCTCGATCACCTCATCCGACTGTATCGGCCCTTTCATCACCAGGGCCTATGAATCCTGAAGTGTCTTTCCTCCCCGCCTTTTTTTGTTCATGACGAAGAGGAGGGGGGCCGAGAATGCGCCAGTTTGTTCATCCGGGCCCAGACGGTCGATCATCCCCCAGGAGTTTTAACCGTTCCCCAAAGGGAGGAATTACGTAGGTGAGTGGACCGTTGCGGTGCTCTTTTAGGTTGTACTTATAGCAGAAGTTAGTTTTATAATGGTGTTTTTACCTTTCGTAGTAATTTCATGGACCCCAGGCTAAGTCTCTAATCTTCCCAGCTAGGTTCGGAGGCTGGTGACCTATTCGTCTTGTGATGAGCGTCGATGGTGAGCTGTGCTCTGTGTCAGGTGGGGAGAGAAATACCAAGGTATGTGTGCGTGCTGCCTTTGCCTTGGCCTTCATGTATTTGAGGCAACATTTTCCCCTTGTCTACATACATTGGATCTATCGCTTGCGTGTATTGGGTAGTTCTTCAAGATGAGGCAGTGTTCTTCAGAAGGGGGGAAGGCATTTTTAACCTCTCTTCCCGCTCTTCAAGGCGATGAAGCTTCTAGTGGTACTGACCAGGCTAGCAGCTTTAGGGGGCGGCATTGTCTGAGTCCAGTGCCCTCGGGGTACCTGGTTCTAGGTCGTCAATGTCTTCGCACGAATATATTTTATTTGAGGCCGGTTCTCCCGGGGGCGAAGGGACGAGATCAACAGGAGTATGCTCGGATTTCAAGGAAGTCCACCGGCTTCACTTCGTGGTGAGTTTAGGCGCGGTCTTCCCTGTATTCCATGTCCTTCGTTTGACATTGAGTTTTCCTTATGCAGGCCTGTGACATGCTTATATCTGAGCTGGTCCGTCAAGGGGCCATGTTTTAGAATGTTCGGGATCAGGGAAAATATCTTAGGCTGCTTAGTAAGGAGTAAGAGGGCGAGTTTCTGCATTGGCAATGCGAAGCATACAAGCACTCGAATTACGAGAGTTATTTGATGGAGTAGGTAACTTCATACAGCTCAAGCTTCGCTTTCATCGGTGTTATCAGGTTAACGCCCCGCTTTGTTATATCAGCTACAAAAAAGTTAAAGGCCACGGAGTACCTTAAGGGTGATATCGATCAAGTCAAAAAGGCTTGCGATGAGCTCAGGGTTCAGGTGTTAACTCATGTTTTAAAGGAGGCAAGTACTTTCGCCAAGGTTCATGCCTTAGAAGTCCTACTGTTCTTGGTTCGAGATAATGCCAAAACCCAAGTAGATGTGATCGGGAAATTGGAATTCGAACTTTCAAAGACCAGGGCTGAGGTAATTGATGCTCGGGCTAGGGCAATGCAAAGCTGAGAAAATGCCGATCGAGATATGGCGGTCATTATGAAGGATTCTACGGACGCTCAGGCCGAGCTGAAGCGAGCCCTCGAATAGGAGAAAAATATCGAGGAATACATCTGTTGTAGATCGTGGAAGGAAGCACTCAAGGAGATTGGCGCGAGGGGCTTTTATATTTCTAATGAATTTGACCGAGCAAGGGAAGATGAGCATAACGCATGGTAGTTTCTTGCTAACGGTGCGGGGAGTGAGACTGGTGAGCGTGTCGCGTGGTCGTTTCTTGCATCATTTTTGACATGTGTAGACCATGTCCATTTATGGAGAGTGTATCTCCTCCCCCTCTTCCCTCTATGCTTTATGGAATAAGAAGATACTTTGAAGCCTTATTTTTCATGCCCTAACCTTAGAGGAGCGATCGACGCTCAATCGAGTGAACCCAATTGTGCAAGCCTTACCCGAACACTTCCTACCCAACTCGATGTGATTCTGGGATTTGATTTCGTTTAGTGTAATTAAACAATAAAAAGGGGGTGTACATTCAATCATGGATGTCTTATTTTGTAACAAAACATTAAATCGTAGTTAGGCTTCCAAGATTCCCTACAGTTATAGTTTAGAATAAAGCAAGGTTATGAGGTTACGACATGGTTTGGTGACATATCCTGTGATGACCCAAAGGGGTCATCACCCGTTTCCTCATTCGTTCCGTGCTTTCGAGGCCTTGAAAACCTCACTTTTACTTACCATGATTGGCGTGCACTGTCCGGTCGCGTAGCCGGAACGTTTTTATGTTGAAATATGTGAAATATGTGAAAAATTTGAACAATTGTGATATTAATATGATTAAAGTTGAATTGGGTCAAAGTTTTGGGTAAACGGACCAGGACCCGTGATGTGACAGTCTCGGAGGGTCCGTAGAAAAATATGGGACTCGGGCATGTGCCCGGAGTCGAAATTCGAGGTCTAGAACCCGAGTAAAAGAATTTTTCTGTTAAATTATTTTTCTGAAATTATTAAGGAAAATGGAAATGAATATTGATTAAAAGACTATGGTATCGGGCTCAAATTTTGGTTCCGACGGCCGGTACAAGTCTTAAATATGTGTTAAGCGCTTTTTGTGACGTTTGTTCGAAATCGGACGTCATTTGACGTGTTTCAGACCTAATTATCTAAAGTTAGAAGTTTAAGAAGTTTAATGAAAATGAGTATTTTGAGGCTTGATTCATTGATTTTGATGTTCTTTTGGCAGTTTGATTGCTCGAGTAAGTTCGTGGGATGTTGTTGGGTTAGTGTGTGTGTTTGGTTGGGAGCCCCGAGTTCTCGGGTATGTTTTCAGAGGCGTTCGGGGTGGTTTTGGACTTAAGAAGTTAGCAGATTTTTTGTAATTTTTTCATAGTGGTTTTCTTCATCACATTCGCATCACTAGGTTCGCGTTTGCGTAGTTCTGCGCTTTTCCCCCTTCGCATTCGCGTCTTGACCATCGCGAACACGTAAGCCAAATTTAGGCCCCAGTATTTTCCCTTCATCGCGTTCGTGTTCTGGCTATCACGATCGCGATGTTCTGTTGTGCCCTCTATCGTGTTCGTATTCCTTAACACCCGTTCTGTAGGCCAATCTTGGACCCCTAGCATTTTCCTCTATGCGTTCGCGTTGACCTTCACGCGAACGCGATGAATTTCCCAGTCTACCCTTCGCGAACGCAGTCCCTTTCCCGCGAATGTGAAGGGCAATTTTCTCCAGTTATATTTTTAACTTCCAAAATAGTACACACGGGTTTTTCACAAAATTTCTCACGAGCTCTCTTCTCTACCAAGCTTTAGCAAGCCATTAAAGCTCCCATTCTTCAAGGTCATTTGGGTAAGTAATTCCCCACTCATTTCCTTCACTTTTCCTTCATTAATTAGCAAGTTTCTAAGTCTAAATCATGAAATAAAAGTAGAAATTAAGGGTTTTGGGTAGGGTTAGGGTTTTGAGAATGTTGGGTGATTCAACCTCAATTTGGGGTCGAATATTAAAACAAATTATATATTTGAACTCGTGGGGTTATGGGTGACTAGGTCTTGGTCCGAGCCTCGTGTTTAAACCATGTGGGCCCGGTGTCGAATTTTGGTATTTTTGGAAGAATGCTAGAAAACTCATTTCTAGGCTATGGGATTATGTTGTTGAGCCCTAATTGATATTATTGAATTAATTATGCCTGGCTACCATTGTTTCGGAGTCGGATTGTAGAGGAAAGGCGGTATTGGAGAGTTGATTGCTATTCTTTGGACCGAGGTATGTATTTGTTCTAACTTTGGCTTGAGGGAATAGGAGTAGGATAATATTTGCTAACTGCTAAATGTGGAGTACGGTGTATAGGCATGGTGACGGTTATCTATGCACCGCAGTCTAGCATGACCGTGAGTCTTAATTTTGTTTGACTCGAATTTTTTGATACATCTTCCTTGTTTAATTGATAAGTTTCATATAATGTGAATGGTTGAGGAAGAATTGATGTTGGCATACTGTTGGAGTATTGGCTTGAACTGGAAATTGATAAATGAGAAAGAAGTGTTGTGATTATTCCCTTGCCGAGATGCATAGTCTATTATTATTGTTGCTCCCTTGCTGGGATTTGAGCATTATATGTACCCTCCCTTGCCAGGATGTTTGGGCTGTTAGTTGTACCCTTGCCGGGTTAAATCGTTATGTTGTTGAATTCCCCTAATGGGGCCTCCTCTAGAAAGATAATATGTATTATGAATTATGAAATGGGATCGTGTGGCACGCCGTCCACTTATGAATTATGAAATGGGATCGTGTGGCACGCCGTCCACTTATAAATTATGAAATGGGATCGTATGGCACGCCGTCCACTTATGATTATGAAATGGGATCGTTTGGCACGCCGTCCACTTATGAATTATGAAAATGGGATCGTGTGGCATGCCGTCCACTTATAAATGTATACTATGGGATCGCGTGGCGCGTCGACCACTTATATGAGTCATGGTATTGATGTAGTTTCATTGTTATATCCGTTGATCTGTTTTCACTGTATCCGCCCGAGCATGCCCCTTCCTAGTTTTATTTGATGTTTTCTGTTATTATCTCCGTTGCCTTTGTATATATATATCGGCACAGGTTGTTTTTGGTAGGTCCTGTCTAGCCTTGTCACTACTTTGCCGGGGTTAGGCCAGGCACTTACCAGCACATGGGGTCGGTTGTGCTGATGCTACGCTATGTGCATCTTTTTGCACAGATCTAGGAGCAGTTTTTGGACAGTAGCAGTAGGATTGCCCGGGAGCTGTCCTCATCCCATGGACTCACGAGGTAGTCTAGCTGGCGTTCGTAGGCCGAAGTCCCTTCTATGTTTTAGTTTGTTTTCTTTGTTTCGAGACAAATAGTAAGTAATATCATTTCAGACTTGTTTTTAGTACTCTATAGCACTCTGTGAGCTAGTGACACCAGACTCTGGGTAGAGATATGTTTCAACTTACGCAAAATTTTTTATTTTAGTTATATAAGCATAAAAGACTTCTGCTTTTAATTAACGGTTTATTATTGTTATTACTGTTGTGTTGTTATCGGAAAATTTTTGAATGTTTGGCTTGCCTAGCTCTGACAGTAGGCGCCATCACGACTCCCGATGGTGGGAATTCGGGTCGTGACATATCCAATATACGTACATAACCCATAGAAATGTCTATACAGCCTCTAGGGATACAAAAGACAATGGTAACAATGCCATCAACTTGGAAGTTAGTACCGTGGAATAGTACTAGTATGTTTAACTAAAGACCATCCTACTAGAAAGAACAACCATACAAGAGTAAAGAGGAAATAGTAAAGGCAACAAAGTTTCAAATAAGCACCATGCCAACAATAAAAGGAGGCTCACATTATTTTCACATAGTTCTTAAGATTTTAGATTGGAGTATCTGACACTGTTGCATCATTATCCATATTACCACCGCATCCGTGAGCGGAGTCCAATCACGGCCTGATCGGCTAAGCTGTGTCCCCGAGACGTTACCATTATTTCATTATTCACTCTCCAAACTCAATCATCAATACATTACCATCATGTTTATATATATAACATGGCGTCCCATCACGGCCCGATCGGCTAAGCCGTCTCCCCGAGATGTTACCATTTTCCGTTATTCATTCCACACCAATCTTTGGTCATACATGTATTAGTTTACCGGCACTTGGGGCCATAGTTTCCACATTTCATAACTTATGTTTCACATTGTTCTCATTTTCAACATTTAGTTTGCCACTTAAAGTTATAGGCATATACAAAGGCAAATTAAGTCATAAGCATAGAGGGAAATTCATCAAGTTTGGCATATTAGTCCCAAAGTAATCTTGGCATGATAGTTAGGCATTTATCACATAATCACATCCTCCACACATCTTCCATTCACAAGAATAACATATTAAATACATAAAGAAGTACTTAACACATACATTTTAACAACATCAATTATGTTTCAAACTTACAACACTTACAAGGGCACCATGGAAACTCAATTTCTAAGAGGAGGGGGTTTTAGCCATACATACCTCAATAAAGTCTTTCCCAAATTCTTATAAAATTTTTGGGACCCTTAGTACTTCAATCTATTGTATAAGAATTAAATTTAAACCATAAATTTGTGACGAGATTAAGATTCTAGCTCGTTTGAGCGTATCATCAAACATCAAAGGCACATTCTAATATTTGACCCCTTTTTGAAAGGAATTTCTTTAATATTATACCCCAATTGCTGTATCTTTAGTTCTCACCCTCCCCATGCCATATTATCCCTTGTGCATGCAAGATTACTAGCCTTATACCAATGTACCCACTTGCTAATTACTTATTTTAATTGAAATTTTGAAATTGTTGGTGAGGGTACAGTTCTTACCAATTAGGATAAAGACCTGGTGATTTCAATTGACAATCTTTAACGATTTGGCCAAGGATTTAGAGAGAGCTTGATGAAAATTACTCCTTCTCACTCTAGAACTCTCTCTCTCTCTCTATATGTCGTGCAAAATAATAGAAAATTGTCTATTGGGGTGTTTTTAATGGGGTGGGGTAGGATTTTAAAAATTAGAAATTAGGAGCCCTGAGTCAGATCTGCGGTTGCATTTAGGATTGCAAAGTCGACATGCAATCAGCAGAATGGACCGCAAAATGCTCCCAAAAAACTAAACACACTAACTGGGTCTGCTGTAGAAATGTGGTCCGTATACATGTTCTGCGGTCGCATAATGCACTGCAGAACTGCCCTATACAAAATACCAAATAAATTATGCGACGACTATACGGTCTGCATTTTGGATATGCGATCGCACAGTTGACCTCAAATTAGGCCAACACACTGACTCACTTTGTAGGGACTATGCGGTCTGAATACCTGATATATGACCACATTCTCGACCGCAGAATTGCACTTTTTTGGAAAAATATAATTTCTTAACTTTTTAATGCATAGCGTAGTACGAAGGGTCAGAACGGTGGCGAGGTTGCGAGCCTCGAAAATTTTTACATATCTGTAACACATATTCCTAATTTTGCAACTGGAGCTTTCGGGTTTATAGTAAAATTCTTTCACGGGCCTCACATTATTCCTTCCGGATCTCCTTTAGTTATCTTCTTCGATTAGGCCGATGTCGATGTCTGGCGGGAATTTTATAGGTCCGGGATCAACCGGGCTGTCCTTGGGCTCCTTCGAGCAACCGTTGCTATCCCTGCACTTTGTCCAGCTGTTTAGGTCCAGCCTCCAAGTCACTTTGCAGGTCGAGCTATTATTGACCTTTAAGCTCTTTCTTGTCCACACGGGCAGGTTACGGTGATCTTCTCTGCCTTGGGTTGAAGTGACCTTATAGTGAGTGACACGGAGGTTTTCTCGGCAGGCGATTGTGTCGTTTGTGCCGCGCCCTTAGGCATGCTATAGTTTTGTTCTTATTGTGGGTCAAGTATTTGAGTTACTTTGTGACTCGGGCTGTAATCAACCTTTATGTGCCTTTCGATTTCCAGAACGAGATGGTTCTTATTACGTGATTTTGGTTGTTGAGACATTTTGGTATGTGGCTCATAGGCTTCTTTAGTTAAGTATTTTGGATCTGATCTCCGAATCGAGTTACGATTTGAGCTCACTTTGATCCTTATGTTTTTTTGTCTTAGAGACCTTTTAGATATGTGGCCCATAAGCCTGCTTAGCTGGAGACAATCGCTCTTATGTTATTTTTTGATATGTGGCCCGTAGGCCTGCTTAGCTGGAGACAATGGCGCTTATGTTGTTTTTTGCCCGTGTGCTTTTTGTAGGCTTTGTTTTCCACTCGTTAAGGTCTTTCTTGAATGATTTTTGCCTGAACCGTCATTGTTTCTAGAGGAACCTCGATTTCAAGTCGTAATCGGTGATAGTTAGGGCACCTCGGAAGGTACATAGCCCATTTTTTGCCTTTTGAGGGAAGCATGTTTTAACCGGTTCTTTTAGAAGTATATTCGATGTAGTGGCCTACAATTTTAGCGACGATCATGCGTCATAGAGTCGCATTATTTTGGTTGTTATAGACATTTTGACCATAGTCATGTGCATTTAGCCGTAGCCGTTTTCGATACCGAGTGATAGTTTAGGCATCTATATCGAGGGTATGCCCTTTTGGGATTCTTACAAACACGACGTATAGCGTAAACTTCGGGGTTTTCATGCCTATTGAGATATTACAATTTGTCATGCCTATTGAGGTCTTACAGTTTTTTTCAGTGATGTAGTATGGCAATTGTCGATAGTCTCCGTGTCATCAAGCTATTTATGCGTGAACACTGCTTCTTGTGAACTCGGAGCTGTATTTTTGGGACTTTATGAGCTTGAAGTTCCGGTACTAGAGTTGTGCAAGTGCCCTATTGCAGGTATTGTGTCTCCGAGTATTCCGAGATGCACTTGGCGGAGAGATCCATGCCGGGAATGTGTTGTAATTTCCCCGTTGGGGGGGACGAAATACTGGAAAGTGTCCTTTGATCTTTTGGCATAATATACCTTATTGTGTTGGTCCGACCCATATCGGGCCGGGGCTGATTGCTTGCGGATTTTGCCCCTCTGAAATATATTACGTTCTTGTAGCCTCAGCCCGGAGGCCGTTTGGGACATTTTGAACCTTTGGCACCTGTTCCTGCGTATTTCGGGATGTTTCAGGCGAAAGATTAGTTGCTTTACTCTAGGAACGAGTTCCATCATCGAAAAAGTATTTTTTATTTGCTTGGTTAAATAGTACATGTTTTTGCCGATGAGGCCTGAACACAGCGATGTTTCGATGCATCACTTTTCTTACAGGAAAACTTATCTATTTTTTTTTCGAAATTTCGGAGAGCGGGCCACTATTCTGGGGGGAATGCCTTCTTTCTTTTTATGTTGTTGATGGGTTTGTTTCGAAAATCTTGCAGAGTTCCCCTCCTGGTTGCTTGGAGGCGTTGCCTCATTAAAACCTTACCGGTAAAAACGTTTCTTTTTTGGACAAAAACTAGGTTAAAGGAAAAGAGTGCAACAGATGTGCATTGGGGCTTCGGGGTTCTGCAGCAGTAATAACGTCTGTGGAACTTCCGATTCGAGTGTCTGCGTAAGGGTATAACATTAGGAAATGAGTGGTTGTACCGTAGAGTTACGTGCGCAGGCAATGCCTCGGAACTTAGACTATTATAACCACCCGGGAGTGGAGGTGTGAGGCTAACATTTCACTTTGCTTTGTCAAGTTTGACCAGGAGTGAGACCTAGCCTGTCCATGGGTTCAATTGGGGGTGGAACCGCGAATGTTGGCACTATGTTGTGTACAACAAACATTTCCCTTACGGCGTGCAGTTCTCCGTGTATGGTCTTGATCCCATCCTTCGTCAGGAATTTTATCACTTGATGGAGGGTGGATGGTACTGCACTCACGCAATGTATCTAGGGTCACCCGAACAATGCATTATACCTCATATCTCCCTCGATGACATAGAACTTGGCATTTTGGGTTGTGCTAGTCACGATAACCGGGAGGATGATCTCTACCTTTGTTGTTTTTTCTAGCCATGTTGAAACAATTGAGGACCCGAGTGGCGGGCACGATTTGATCGAGCAGCCCTAGTCATTCTATTACCTTCGCCTTGATGATATTAGCCAAACTATCTGGATCCACGAGTACACATTTTATCTGAAATCAATTTACAAGAAAGGAGATTATCAAGGCATCATTGTGGGGTTTGAATAAGGCCTTGAACACCTCCGTCTCTTGAAATTGATTTTGGGCCCGATTGTTGAGAAATTCCTGGAGATGTCCTTTGTTGAGTAGTCGAGCCACCTCTTCTAAGGTATGACAGATGAACCAATTCCAGAAAGAAGATATGAGCCTATGGAGTCAAAGTCAGTTGGAACTACGATAGGTTGACCTTTTCTTCCGTGATATGTCAACGCAATTTGGATGGCACCAAAATGGATATGGGTAAAACCATGATCTCTCCATTGTCTGGGAAAATCATCTAGTATTTGAAGGGTTATAAATTGTTCCTCTCGAGTGGCAAGAATTGGATGCTGGTCAAGTTTTGAGGCAGCAACATATTCTTTAACTCTTTTTGGTCTGTGTTGGACTAAGGAACGAATTTGGGTCCAGGGTGAAAATGATTTTTTGGCAAAAGCTGAGTAAGGGTTTATGAGAGGTAGTTCAGTGGATGATACTTTTTGGTCTTCAGGTAAGATATCTACTTCATAGAGATAATCATATTTTTTGGACAAGGTTTTATATAGAGTAGGGGACATATTCATTTTTGCAAGAGAGGAGGATGGAAATGACTCAGACATATTTAGTAAACTATTCCTCCCTCCGAAAGGATGGGCTGGCTCTGATACCACAACACAAAGAAACAGAGCAAGAGACTCCAAGAAAGCAAACTATAATACGAGCCCATGGCGTCAAAGCCAGTTCCAACTAGCTTTGACGCCATGGGCTCATATCACAGTACAAAGAAACAGAGCAAGAGACTCCAAGAAAGCAAACTATACCATAGATACGACAGTACAAAGAAACAGAGCAAGAGACTCCAAGAAAGAAAACTATACCGTAGATACGAAAGTTTTCCAACATAAGGGTCTGTCTTCAAAAACCCATATGGGACGGCTTTCCAAGCTACACAAATAGGTAATTTGTTTGTAGTCGCAAAAGTTTTCCTACAAAAGGGGCTGGCTTCAACAACCCATAAGGGACGGCTTGCCAAGCTACACAACTCAGAAAACTTTTGTACTATAACCAACGTTAGCTGTTTATAACTCAGAAAACTTTCGTATTACAATAAGCTAAATTTCTTAGAGTATTCTTACTCTATTTTTCATACATGGACCGGCCTTTCCATCCATTCGAAAGAAAGAACAAGAGAGAAATTTAGAAAGCACTCATATGTAGTATTTCACAAAAGATTTACAAGGTTTACAAGATGATTGCTAGATGATCCTACAACAAATACAAGGCCTCCTTTATATAGGGCTAGGAGGTTATTACAAGACAAACTTTCAAGATAAAATAAACCTATCTTACATGGCAAACTTATCTTACAAGTGGGTCCTTCTAAGCATGTGAAGGACTTTAGGCAAAACCACTAAAAAACATCTGAAAACATGTGAAAGGGGTGAAATATACATGGTGTAGCATGTGAAAGTATGTGGGAGCATGTGACGCCATGTGAAAGTATGGTATTGCATGTGACGAAGCATGTGGAGGCATGTGGAAACATGTGAAAACAAGTTGAAGTGGGGCCCGGATAGTATGGAAAGATGTGGAAATTTGTCTTAACATGGGTATGATATTTTTGAGGGTTTTTTGGTGGCTAATTTAGGATTATGCTGGGATTAGTAGGGATTTAGGTAATTATCTTTCATTGATTCTAGGGTTGTCTTCTAGGCATCTTTTCCAAGACCTTGTGTAGTAACGCCTGGAATTTGACGGCCCTTCTTCACCGCGTTCTTTCTCTTTTGGATTGAAAATGTAATCCGCAATCTTAATCTGGAAATGTCTTGAGTGATCTTTTCTCGAATGACTTCGTATGGGGTTTGATATTCTTTTTCTGCTGCTCGGACTCTTTCCCAGTGAGGATGATTGCTTGTATAATTCCAGCTTGCCCAATCTTTTGGCCATATCTCTATCGGTATACACCTATTTTGCTGAAAAAGGACTCGTTGTGCCTCGCTATATTCTTCTTCCTTTGATAAAATGGACACGGGAAATTTCCACCAAAATGATGCCTTTGCTTGCGCCTGGACTTTTCCATTAATAATCTTTACTGGCCTATGAGACATGAACACCTTTGCTGTGTAGGAATCAGTGAAACATTTCATCCAGTATCTTCAACGTTTAAACTATAGCAAAAATATTTTAAGAGCTGGTGCAATGTTATCAAAATCCTTGAAGACGTTGCATTTAAATTCCATGAAAATATAATACTGATAGCATAGGTACCAGAAAAACCATAATAGTTCTTGTGGAAAATCCTTAGCTTGAGCTATAAATATACGGCAAAATGGATACTCTGGATTGACCCCATATGGCTTGAGAATGGACCCTCCATGTTGTCGGAAAACTTGGAGCTCATAATGAGTTCTTCTTTCAATAATAATTGACGGATAAAAGGGATCCATGAGATTGAACAATTCCAGTGGATGATCTGTTGGCTTTAATGAACTTGATCCTGGTAAACTTGAGAACATGAACTTGTGCCTGATTAGCTTTTCCTTAGATTTTGGTTTTGCTGGGGAAAACCTCTTTGAGAATTCTTCAGGTCGGGACAGAAAAATCTGCGAGAATATCATCCTTTCATTTCAGGTGTCTGAGTTGAAACTTATATGGAGAGGACCATTGAACCCATCTGAGAATCTGAGGATTGGGAATAATTTTTGCATTTAGCTAAATCATCTTCGGGAAGGCCTTCATATCTATTTCTACCAGAAATTCTGTATGAATAAGGAAGAAACTGAATTTCTTGATTCCACTCTTTACTGCAAGAATTTCCTTGAAAGTGGAGTGATAATGTTGCTCGGCATCTTTGAACTTTCCACTAGCATATCCGCATATTTTCATGTGGCCATCTTTTTCTTCAAATAGAACAGCACTCCAATATTCATTGCTGGCATCAGTCTGCAATATCTTCTTACCGTCCGAAGGGATATAAAGGGACTTGACATTTTTAGAAATTTCCTTTACTTCCTTGATTGCTTCATCTTGTTTCTTTCCCCATGGTGGAGCATTTTTCTTGAGCATCTCTGTAAGTGGAGAAATGTATGTAGAGATATTTGGGATAAAATCTCTCACATAATTTATTATGCCCAGCAATTGTTGTATCTGCTTTGTTGTGAAGTTGGTATCTGGAAATTTGAGTAGTTCCTGACATATATGTGGTCCTGGACTGTTTTCTCCTTGGACAAAATGCATTCCAAGAAAATCAATCTCCTTTTGAGCAAGAACCATCTTTTTTGCTGAGAGCATGATTCCGTACTGTGTTATCAATGCCTCAAATTGATGAAGCTGGTTGATATGTTCCTCCAATGTATTACTAAATAATAGGATGTCATCGATGTAGACTAAGGAGGTATGGAGGATGGGTTGGAATATTTTTATCATGGCTTTTTGGAATAAGGAAAGTGCAATTTTTAACCCGAAGGTCATGACTTTCCATTGGAGGTGATGATCGGGGATACAAAATCCCATTTTGGGTTTTTGTTCATGGTGGATTCCTAATTGCCAAAATCCTGACTTTAAATCAAATTTAGAAAAATATTTGGCCTTGGCTAAGTGGGAAAAAAGGGTGAGTTTATTTGGGATAGGAAACTTATCATCTTGGAGGAAATGGTTAAGTGGCTGGTAGTTGATGACTAACCTGAGTTTTCCTCTTGTTTGCTCAGCCCTTTTGTTGACATAAAATGCTTCGCATGCCCACTATAAATCTGATGGCTCGATCAGATCGAATTCTAAAAGTTCTTCACATTCTTTCTTCGCGAGCTGAAGATGATCTGGATTCATCAATGAATGACTGGCTTTTGACGGATTGATATTTTCATTTTTCTTAAAAGGGAGCTTGATAAAAAATTCTTCATTTTTCCATAGCGGGCATTTCCCTTTCTTCATGAAATCCTTGTGGGAGTCGGCACATGATTGTTCAATGAGATTTTGCTCAATCTCTTTGATCTGTTCGTCATTGGTGATTTGGAATAGCCTTGGAATCTCAGAATAAGGCCTGAACTGCTTTTTAAATGCTATCTCGTTAGCCTTGATCTGGAGCTAATATCTGAGCTGTCTGTAAATGTCGAATCCAATAATAAGATCTTTTCCTGGTACATCAGATCCTAGCCGCTTTGTTCTGTACTTCAATCCTGGAAAGAACTCAATGTTGATCGGGTGCTTTGTAATGATAGTTGTGGTCAAGATTGCATTTGATGCAGTGTTAAAATCCTTAAAATGCGGTACCCATTGATCTTCAGGGAGAACGGTAGGATTTATAAGTGAGGAAGCAGCTCCGGTGTCGATGAGAGCAATAACTCGAGTTGGTTTGTCCCACTTTGATGTATAGACTTTGAGTTCTAGTTGAGGGATGACTGTGAGAGCATTGATCTCCTCTCGAGCTTCGATCATTGGTTCTGAAATCTGGTAATGATCATTGCCTTGATCTTCATAGATATCAAGAGAGAATAAAGATTCGTCATTAGGTTCATCATCCACAGAGAATATGGATTCAAGGTCCTCCTCCTTTCCAAGATGTGTGCCAGTGTAATCTTCAATCTCTTCAATGAGTTTGACAGATCTTCTTGATTGTGGACTATTTTAGCGAAATGTCCAATCTTATGACAAATAAAACATCTATTTTTCCTGTGAGAATTTCCTGGCCTTCTCCGTCTGAAATATTGTGTGCGTCTCTTGGACCTTGATTTCTCGTCTGGAATTCTTGGCTATTTCAACCTCCTGAATTATCTCCTTCTCTTTGATGTGCGGCAGGAGCATCCTGATCCGGTGATTAGATTAGTTTTGTGGCATGCTTTATCAAGCACTGGATTGTGTTGGATAATTTGTTTTAAGGCAGAGCGCTTCGTCCAAATATCATCCAATGCTACGAAAATAGCTTGCTTGATGTAACCAATTTGTGGGATAGTTATGGACTGAAACTTTTCTTCGATGATGGTCATGGTTCGACTTGCCAACAACTTTGGTAGTGAAGATACAAAAGCTTGCTTTAGATTGATGTCTCCTCCAATCTCAAAGTATATCTTCGCCATTTTTTGAAAATGTCTATCAATGTCGTTTCTGTTGAATGACACACACTTCATCTTGAAGAGTTGCCTTTGCATTTTCTCCTATCTTTGCCCGGCATCTCCGCAGAAAACTTCATGTAGGATTTTGATGTTGAAGGCAAAATATTGGGAAGTAAGAAAAGAATTTTTGTTTTGAATTCCAAGTGCATTCCACCAGTCTCTGAGGATTCCTGAGAACCGTGAAGTGAGTTCTGAAAGGATGATATACTTTTCTCATTCCACCAAATTTCTAGTAACCATCCAAGAATAGAAGTCTTGGATCCATTGAGGCCATTTTGAAACCTTGACATCATCTAAGGTGAAAGTGTGAAAGCCAGGTCCAAGTGGCTTTGATGCTATGGGCTCATATCTTCTTTCTTGGATTGGATCGTCTGTCATGCCTTCTTGTTCATCATCTACATCAGATATTTCTGGATCTCTTGGCTGGTTTACAAATATTAGGGGATCGCCTTATTTTGAAGAGTTCGTTGAAGATTCATTGCTTGATTGAGAGCTATCTTCCATTGTTTCATCGTCTGATGAGTTTAGGGATTCCGACCATGGGGTATTTTCTTCTGATATGCATCTTGGCTGAGAGATATAGAGGTCTGGAGCCTTCTGTTCAGAAATCATCAGATTTTTAGGGTTCGATCCTTTTGAACTTTCTCCTTGGTCTCGCCTTTTCTTTGTTTGTTTCTTTGCTGCAAGGGCATCTTTCCTTTCCCAAATCATTTTGCGATATCAAAATCATTTTCTTCTTTTGCTGGTCGGGTAAAAGAGATTGGATTTTGTGGGGTAGATTGAAAGGTAGAAAAGGTGTAGTCCAATTTAGGTGGTGAGTATGCTTGTGGAGACATAGGGAAGAAGGTAGGTTTTGAAGGGAAAACTGGGGTTCTTTGTGGCTCAAAGTGATCATTTCTCAGAAGTTTGATTTGTTCTTTGATGGAAATCGTCTCCTGTTGTTGTTGTTGGAAAATTTGCAAAAGTGAAGTTCCTGGCGGACATATCTCATATTGTAAATTTGCCAACCTTAGTTCCAAGGCTTTGATCAGTCCTACATGCTGAGATGATGTCTGCTCCACCTTTTTCTCAATTGTTTCCACTTTGCTCATTAACTTGTTTTGTGCATGGGCCACATTTTTTATGGTGTTGCCAATATTATTGAGCACTTTATTCGGGCAGATGGAATTTTCTGATTGCCAGTTCATTGTTGCTTCAATGTCACTTGTTGGGGTTTTTTCTCCAGATGGTAGTACTATGTTTTTCTTGGGGATTTTTGGAGCATGGCTGATACGCTCTTTTTCAAAAGGTTGAAGTGTAGGAAAATCTTGGGAGTGGCTGGAACTTGAAGGGCTCATCATGAATATTTGTGGGTGTGTGGACCTTTGGGTTGGTGGAGAGTTAGGTTAAGGTAGCTTTTTAGATTCTGGGGTATGAGGTGATGTTGGTTTGGATTTGGGCATAGTTTCACTATCTTCCCATCTACGGGTGAATTTTTCTGGTAGTTTTGGCCATTCATGGAGTTTGTAACTGACAAGAAATTCATATTTACCTGGACGGCTTAATGAGCCAATCGAAGGATCTTTATTTCATATTTGGCCCGAAATTGTCTTTCAGTAGTTTTACCCTTTTTCTTGGATTTTGGTTTGCGCTGGTGATGTTCATCATATTCTCCAATTGGATCTTCTAAACAATCTTGCCAAGTGCAACCAAGATCCCATGGGCGGTGTCTCGGGCTAGTTTATGCTTGGCCTCGAGGTCAGGCTAAGGTGTTAGGCTATGGACGACCGATGAAGGATTAACAGTTCTAAGAGTTTTGATGATGGCTCTTTATGATCAATGATGAACAATCAATAAAACACAATAAATGTAAGCAATACAATAAATTTAAGCAATGAAATGATAATAAAGTATGTTTAAGTTAGAGAGCAGAGAATGTTCTTGTTCTTCTATTGAATATCATGTGTAACATGTTATAAAATAATAAGGTCCCCTTTATATAGCAGTGGGGGGGGGATCCCTATATATTATAGGTGGATATATTACAAAGAAATGCGACTGGTACAACTATTTAATGTCACGGTACGGACTTTTACTAGCCTAATAGACCTAGTAAGCTTTTACCAAGTGCATTGGGAATTTCCCATTTGTCCATCATAGCCACCGATTCGCATTGCCCCGAGGTCAAACATTGAGAACCCCTCGGGATCAAACCTCGAGTTGTGCCTCGAGCCTTCTGAATTTAGGTTACGGAGTGTCGTAATGGTCATAAAATCGGACTCTCTGACTTTTAGCCGTATATAGATAGTCCCCGCATTTCTTAAAGTGAAAATTATAAGAAATCATTTTGACCTTGACTTCTTGACCTTCTCGTGATGATGTGATGCTTGTGACATCAGTGCTCCACATGACTGAAAACATCCTATCAGTCTAACTCCCAAGCAACATTGATTATATTGTCAGTTTAATTTTCAAAAAAGGCATTTATTGTGTTGTTGATCTGTTTCCTTACAAGTATTGATTGCACCGTGGATACATTTCCCCAAAGGCATTGATTTTGCCATCGGTTATTTTTCCCTAAAGGCATTTATTGCGCCGTCGGTTACGTTGTCGTTCTTCTATAAATGGGAGGTTGGTTGAGCCAAGACTTCATTCAATCTTTTTTCAACAGCCTTTGGACCTTCCCCTTCTCTACATCCCCTTCCAAAATTTCATCTTTATGGTTCAATCTTGTAACCATAAGGTTATCTGACATTAATATTGTCATTTATGCCATGGCTTTTTTTCAAAGAATTTCCCTGTTGAGTGGATTACGCTGAGTTATTGTTGGTTTTGTTGTTATTATTTGCTCGAAATAATGAGGGAAGGACCTCGAATTCTTCCCACATCAGAAGATATGTGGACCATTAATCGCTGCTCATCTCTCTTAATTCAACCTAGTGTGGCACCTCATTCCTTTTTGTTTCCATGGAGCGAGGTGGTGTTATCAACTAACTTTTGCATCCAGCAACGATGTGATGTCTTTAGAAGTGGCTTCACAATAGTAGTACTGACGAGACCCTTACTTGGAAAATATTTCACCAAGCCCAAATTTTCCTTGCCTGTTAAAAGATTTTGCTCTTTGATAGGCTATAACTGCTTTGGAGGAGACTTTTGAAGATATTACTCTGAAGGTCGGAATGGGGTCCTCAAGGAAATGGTTATCGAAGATGTCACTCCCGAGGATTCATCCTTGAAAGTATATTAGGATCTTTTAGCTATTGTTTTTGTTTCTTTGTTTCTATGTAAGGACCGCTCGTGGGCTTTTATAACCGTCATTTATTAATACAAAAGTTTCTTCAATATACATTTTACTTGTGCTAGATTCACTTTTGCCAGTGTTTCTAAAAAATCCAAGTGTGTGACTTTATCGATCAATCCGAATGTTGTACCTGGATATAGGAGTTCCTTTGGTTCTCGATTGGTTAATATGATATTCTGATACAAACTCAGGCCGCCGGGACTTCCGAGTTTGAATTGAGTTAGAGCGGAGCCATGGACTTCTTAAAAATAAAGCTTAGCCCTTTCGTGAACTGTTGATATTCCTTGAGGGATTAGTTTGATTGATCATTTGAAAATAAAGATAGCCTTTAGATCTTTACACATAGTACCCGGGTGAGAGTTTGCTTGAAATTGGTTGGCCCCCGATCGGGCTAAAGTTTGCCTTCATCTTAAATAATGAGGACAGTCCTAAGGCATTATAGATGGTCCTTGAGTGAGGGTATACTCCAACTCGGATGACCCTTGGGCATATAATAATCGAGAGAGCTTTCGAATCGAACTTGTGATGTAGGTAGCCCTGGAGCTTTAAGAATAGTCCCCGAGTAGGAATTGGCTCAAACTAGGGCAGCCTTGGGGCTTAATAGTTGAATCGAGTGTCTGGTTTGATCTTGAGATAAAGATGGACATGCTTTGTTAATCAATTCCCTAGTGAGAACTGGCTGAAATCGAGTAGCCCTTGGGCTAAAATAATTGGATCGAGGTGCTTTTTCTCAAGGAAGGACTTTACGTTAGAGCGACCACCCAATGTCCAGGGTCATTGGAATCATACATCGAGGTTCATCTCATAAAAAAGGGACGAATGCCTTAGGTAAGTTAGGAGAGACTGTCGATGGGGAGTAAAGGTGGTACTGCAGATACCTTCCCCAGAAGAGAGCATCATGGCTTATGTCAAGGGGTTTTTGAACATGTACACGTACACCTTTTTATTGGTCCCTCTTGATAGAGTTGTGCTCGAGTCTTGTAGAAGACATCTGGTTAGCCGGGCAAAGATTCACCTATCATTTTGGAGGATATTGCTGATGATAAGTTTCTTTGCAGATAAAGTCGGGCTTGAATTCACCCTCAGCCTTCGTATTTGATTGTATCGGCCCTTGCATTACCGAGAAATGATTATTCTGCAATGTTGCTACACCCGGTCCTTTGTTTCCAGTAATGAAAAAGACAAGGACCGATTATGGATGAGTCGATTTGTCCTAGTGCAGACTGTTGACATTATCCCCGTAGATTTCCTACAATTTCCTGCCATTTCCTGAAAAATGGAATTTCATACATTAATGGTACACTTGTGTTTTAGTCATTTTCGTTCATAGTGGAGGCAGACTCCGTAAAAATGTTTTCTTTCCTTTCTGTAGCAATCCCGTGGTTACCATACAAGGTCCCCGATCTAGCGGATTGGACTCGAAATCTGGTAGCTTGGTGTACCTATGATAAGCGTAAGTGGGGAGACCTATCAAAGGGTAGATGGGAGACAAAACCCCACGGTGAGTATCATGTGATTCTTCTTTCTATGTAGTCTTTCCCTTTGTGTTTCCTAACATCTTCACTATAGGCATCGGTGAATTTTCCAGGGTGAGACCATGCTCTCTCAGAGATAAGGGAGGATCATCGGCATCATGGCTGAAGAACGATAAAAAGCGCAAGGAATCCTCGGTTGGCAAGTAGGTTTGCAGTGAGGAAGGTGCTGGCTGGAGGCGAAAAAGGAGACGCAATCGTTGAGGTAGATTGTGTACCTATCAGCCATCGTGTAGCTATTTCTGCAGCAGAAGAGAGCGTCCACACATGGGTGGCTCCAGCAGAGAGGGCCCCTCGAGGCAGCTGAGCCTACTATACCCGAGATTTCTTGCCTTGAAAGAGTGGCTCATCCTTTTCCACGTTCTTTTCCTCCTGTCGAAGGTAGTCTGAGTTATGCAGATGTTCTGCTGCCATCGTCTTCTGCTGTCGAAGATACTTTGAGGGATGCAGATGTTCTGTCGCTGTCATCTTTTCCAGTCCAAGGTACTTCAAGGGATGTTCGAGGCCAGGAGTTGCCTAAGTCAAGTGGGATCTCAAGTTATCATATCTCTGCCGTGAGCGGTTTGACTGGGGCCGATGAGATCAGGCCAACAGATGCATGTTCAACTTTTCAACAGGCTCAACAGCTCTATTCAGAGCTGAGCTCTGGTTGATTTTGTTGGTTTTTTCAGCTTTGCATTTTCAATTTCTTACTGAGCATCATTTCCATAGGCCTTTGACAAGCTCAAGTCTGAGTTGCTTGATCATTAAGCTCGGTTGCGAAAAAGCCTTGGATGGGGAGAAACTCCTTACGCTTCTTTTTTGATTAAAGGGAAAAGGAGTTGGTATACTTTCGGTATGAGGCGAGTCGAAGCCTGGACTACAAAAACTACTTTGAGAGACAAGTAACCTTTGTTTCCAAGGGATGAATGTTTCTTCTTCTATCCTTAGAGACTAATATTTTTGTGCTTTAACTGCAGAGAAAGATGGAAGACCAGGAATGCTTTTGGGGTGAAGTTGGTCAAGCCAAGCATGAGTGTAATGAGCTTAGGGCTCAGATAGACGCCCAAGTTTCAGCCAAGAATAATGCTTTGGCCAAGGCTTCTACCCTTGAGGTGCAACTCCAGAATGCTAGTGAAAATAGCTTAGTCCAGAAGAACATGATTGCAAGGCTCGAGTATGACCTTTTGAAGATGAAGGCCGAGGTCATGGATGCCCAGGCTAAGGCTGAAGAGATTCAAGTTAAGGTCGATAAGAGAGTGGATGCATATTTAAAATATGTTGTCGCGATGCATATTTAAAATATGTTGTCGACACTCGAGCTGAGTTGAGAGGGAATTCCGATCGGGAGAGAAGAAGTAATTTATATGCCCAGTGTAGAACCCGGAGGGAACCCCTCGAGGAGGTCCATGCTAGGGACTTCGATCTATAGAAAGAAATAGCATAGGCCAAGGCGGATGAATACGATGTCAAGTTCCTCGTATCTAATGCCGAAGAAAATGAGGAAGAAGCCTGATAGAGCTGCAGTCCCCAAGGAGATAGTAGACTAGGCTTTTCCTTTTTGATTCTACATACGGTGTTCTTAGAGAACTTTGTCAATGAAGCTTTATATTATTTCACATACACTTATAGAAAGAAGTTTTTCAATTTTCACTTTTCATGAATTTCCCTTTGCTTGTGTACGGATTTCTTTTGTTTCGATTTTTGACGTTTGTCAATGATTAGCATGATGAGTTGGATTTCAAGGGAAAAACCCTTAGGGTTAAAATCAGCCCTGAAGCTAGTTGGGATGGCCTGTAGGCTCTTACGTATTTTCCCTTATGTAATTTTTAGTCAACCGTTCCGGGCTAAGTCTTCGAGCAGGGTTTTGACTCGAGCTCATCAACCTTTAAGTTTTTGAATTTTAAACTGGCTCTTAGGATCTTGCGCATTCGGTCGGCACGACCTTTAATATGTGCTGGTGCTTAGGCTCTTACGTGTTGGGTCGGACGACCTCTAATATAGGCTGGCATTTGGCTCTTATACGTTGGGTCGGTATGACCTCTAATACAGGCTGGAGCTTAGGATCTTATTTATTAGGTCCGTACGACCACTAATGTAGGTTTTATTTTTACCTCGTTAATGACTTTTTGACATTTTTGTGTTCTCCCAAATCTTTATTGCTTTGATAAGAACCTCGATTGTGAGCCGTTCTGTAGCGATAGATGAGCACCTAGGGAGGTTTGGCTCGATAGATCAAATGTTTTGAAGCCTATTGTTTATCGAAGCTATTTTGCTTATGTCGAGGGTAGCCTGATTAACTGGTTCTTGTCAGAGTATTTTTCGAAGTAATTGAAGGCCTGTGATTTTATGGCGACGATCGGGCTTCCCCGGGTCACGTTAGTTTGGCCAGAGATTTATGACTGTTGTCATTGTTTTTTGCCGTAGCCTTTTATTCCCCGAGTAAGGTGGCCTTGGAGTCTATATCGAGGGTATGCCTTTTTAGGGGTCTTACATGTTCGAATATATAGCCTTGATTTTAAGATCGGTATTCTGCCCTTTGTGAGGTCTTATAAATTTTAACATGCCTTACTTAAGGTCTTATAGATTTTTAGGCTACTTGGCACAAGTATGTCTCATACCTTGATTGAGGTCTGACAAACTTGGTGTTGACTAGTAGAGGTCTTATGAGCTCGGGGTTTTATAGCCTCGAGTTTTTGATAGCTCGATGGGGTGACAGTCGGCGATAATCCCCGAGCCATAGAAAGGTTTCAGTTTTAGAGCCGCTCTTGCAAACTTGATATTTCCTGAGGGCTTACAAGCTCGAAGTTTCCAAGTGTTCGGGAAATTTCTTGCCTTGGAGCCGTTTCTTGAAAAAATAGTGCACTTCTTTGAACGGCAAAGTGTTTTGATGGAAAAAATATTCCTTGATTACTTGACAAAAGTATATACATTTTCATAATCAAGGGTTCAATTATTCTATTTGGACACAGTTCATTCGGCCGTTTTGCCTGATACATCATTTTACCTATCGAGACCCTTTTTGGCTCATCTTGACTTCTCCGAGGAGATAATCTCCTGGGAGGATGCCCCCCAGTATTTGAGGTTGATTAAAGAGAAACCTTGAATACTTTTTAAGATCTTATTAGGTAGAATATATATGTTGCCTCATTTAAAACCTTGCCGATAAAACCCTTCTTGCGATAAAATTCGAGCGAAGGAAAATAGTGCAACGCATGCTTTAAAACCTAAGGTCTTCAAGCTCGAACGTCCTTTGATTCTTCTAACCGTACTCCTAAACATAGGTTAGTGCAATATATAAATGAAAAGAAATATGGTTATACCTTGGTGGTGATGGTGCTTCAAGCTAGATATGCTTCTACCGCTTGCTCTATGGACGTGGTACCGTGCTGGTGCTCATTTATTCAGGTGCAACCAAGAATGTAGCTTGTGATTGCTACTTCACTATTTGTTATCATTTGGTTCCTTTTATGTTGAAGGCGTTTATGCTGATATCATATCATGCACCGCGAACATCTCTCTTGCTGCATGTTATTCTCCGTATATAATTTTTATTATGTTCTTCCTCAAAAACTTCGTCATTTGATGAATGGTTGATGGCTCTACTCTCATGCAGTGTATCCATGGCCTTCCGAGTAAGGCATTTTACCTCATGTCTCCTTTGATGACATGAAATTTAAGATTTTGGGTTGTGCCTGCCACGTTGACAGGAAGGGTGATTTCCCCTTTTGTTATCTTGCTTGCCATGTTGAATCTGTTTAGGACTCAAGAAGTGGGTACGAACTAGTCGAGCAATCCTAGATGCTTCACCACCCTCGATCTGATAATCTTGGCTGAGCTACCTGGATCCACAAGCACGCAATGAATTTGAAATGTATGCACAAGTAAAGAAATTACTAATGCGTTGTTATAAGGTTGAGACAGGTACTTGATGTCCTCATCGCTAAATGTGAGAGAATCCTCGGGTATGTAACCTCGAGTTCGTTTTTCTCAAGTGATGGATATTTTTGTTTCTTTGACAATGGGTTCCTACGGGATGTCGATTCCTCCAATGATCATGTGGATGACATGTTATGGCTCTTGTATTTCATTTTTCCTGCTCGCTTCTCTTTCCCTAAACTTATTTTTGGCTCGGTCACAGAGGAACTCTCAAAAGTGCCCATTGTTGATTATCGGGCTACTTCTTCTTGGAGCTGTCTACAATTCTTGGTTCTATGACCGTGTGTGCCGTGAAATTCACACACACGGTTAGGGTTCCTTTGCAGCGGATCTAATAGTATGGGTTTGGGCTATCTAGTATCTCTATTTTTACCGATGGCACATATGATGTCTGAAACAAAAATGCTAAAGTCGGAACAGGATAATCAGAGAGCCTCCATTAGTCGTGTGTGTCTATCGAATCTTGCACTACTCACGAGTCCTCAATGGTTCTGATCTAGATATGTCCTTCTCTCATTTCTGGGTATGTTACACCTTGGGCGTTTCCTCGATCTTCCGCGTATGGTTTGTACCTTTCCTTGTTTGGCCTTGGTTCCTTTGCCTGGATCATTCTAGGATATACTTGGCCTGAGGGACTCCTAGTTGGTCGTCCTCGACCCTAATCTTTGATTGATATCGGTTGTGGCCACCCGATTAAGTCACGACAGGATACTCAACTATGCTCTGCTTTAGCTGCTTTGAAGCTACCGAGCTTCGTCCATTCAAACCTTTGGTGAAGTCTTGCACCCCCCAGTCATCGAAGACTGGTGGTAATTCCATTCGCTATATTTGAAAGTGAGATACAAACTCATGTAGCATGTCGTGTTGCCTATGCTTGATTTTCAAGACGTTAGATTTACTTGTAGCAACCTTGATGGAATTGTCATGTTCCTTTATAAAATAATCTACTACCATGGAAAATGAGTCTATCAAATTCAGTGATATATTGAGATACCACATCATGGCCCCTTCCGAAAGCATTTCTCCGAATTACATCAACAGGACGAATTCTGTTTTACAACACAAGTTTAAGCAGTAATGTACTCGTTGGGGATGGGCTTCAGAGCAGCATTCGTTAGGAATGGCTTTTGTACAAATTTATTTGAATCTACACCCTTCTGAATTGAGGGTGTGCCTGGGATCTGATCGACCCTTGAATTGTAGGTCTCCACTTTTTTTTCATTGGCTTCTATCTTCTTTTTTCCCAAATCAATCCTCTTTGTGAGGTCCTCGAGCATCTTCCGATACATGTTCAGCTCGAAGAGCCGTCTCCAATGCTGCTGTGCTTTGAGATTTTTGGTGGCTTTGCAGTTGAGCAATCGCCAACTGTTATGCTTGCAACATCTCAAAAATGACATGAAGGCTAACCTCTTGTTCCTACCGAGCTGGGGTTTTATGATCTGTTTGTTGGTTTTATTGACGTATACTCATGTTAGTGTGGGATCTTATATTGACGTGTTGGAGGTCGCACGAGACTACATCTATGGGAATTTGTTCTGGTGCATCCTCAAGGTTTCGTAGTGGTACACCGATGCCCGGAACAACTGCACCATTCTCCCTATGGTCCTCAGGGCCATTTTTCTCATGTGCATTCACCAAGTTAGACATTTTGACCTGAAATAAAATATTTTTGGACAAGAAAAAGTGTGAAAGATAACTTGCATTATTCAATAAACTAGAAAGAAAACAATTACTATTATTTTTAGCCCCGGTCACCAAAGTGTTTACCATGAAAATGATAATAACAATTAGATTTGATTTTATGGTTCTAAAAATATGTGATTTAGTTTAATGCAAGTTGTTTGGCAAGGGATGTGTTTGCCGTGAAAATGGTAACAAGAATTAAATTTGTAAATTTGGCTCTAAAAATACGCAATCTATTCCCAAGCTAGTTTTGAAGGGTTGTTAGTGTTAGGCGTGGAGTAAAATAGTAAAGGTCGAGCTAGACGGGCGATAGTTAAACTAATAAGGGACATTCCCGGGCTCGGAGCAAGCCAGTAGGTACCTCCAAGCTAGGCTTCGAGCCTACTGCGGGCCTATTGAGTGTAGCCTTATCGAGGGTAATTAGGAGAGGAATAATAGATGAGTCTGAATATACCAAGCTTTATACCGTCAATTGAGTCAAATGATGAAGAACAATAAAAATGCTAAGGCGACCTCGAGGTCGGAGAACACAGATAGCTTAGGAGAAAGAGAGAGATATTATAACTTGGTGGAGAAGTGGGAGCAACATCAGTCCCTCACAAAGTGGTGTGAGTCCCGTTTATATAGGGGAGGGGACTCTATAAAATGTATGTATATTAATCGCAAGAGTACAAGGATGGGACGGCTTGATGCGAGTCCTCTCAGTAGGCTCTAAATAGGCTAAACCTACCAGATATAGCTATGTGCCTAGGAGACTTCTTCTTCTACTCTCGCATCAAACTCTACCTCATTTGACTTGGACTCCAACGAGCCCTAAGCTCGAGAACTTTGCCAAGGCCTTCCACCTTTGGGGTCCCCAGGGAGGCTTCTAAAGTATTTTGATAGCAAAAAATCAAGTCGTCTAAATTCACCGCGTAAAGGTTTCTTAGAGCGGAAGGCAATGGGAAGTAATGAGAAATAATTTTGAATCCTTGCTTCCCTAGGCATCTCTGAGGGTTGTTACAAGCTGAAAAGATACGCCTCGAGCGTTGCTGCTGCAGACTTCAATGCTAACAACGACGGTTGGCTCTCCTTAATGTATTCGTGATGCCCTTATAAAAGCTAGCTTCTTCCCATCCGGACTCCATTCAGAACTGCTTCATTGCGAAACCTGTCATTATGTTTCTCCTTGTTCTCTTCCTATGAGAACGACTTCCCTTTATTTCACCCTTTTCTTGACTTTCTCAAGGATGGCAAATGTTTTTACAGCAACTTGTGATATGGTTGGCTCATTATCTTCGCTCTTCTCCCAAGGTGAAGTGACGGCCCCTCCCCGAGCCGAGGAGTGTGTACCGGGATCTTTTGCGATGACCTCGGACTTCAGGGTCGAAAGACCTTCTTCAAGATCGGGGTGTCGTGAACTAGTAACACGCTTCATCAGCTCCATAATAGATGTAGGGAGAGTAAAAGTCAATTGTGATTGGGGGGATAATGTGCTCGTGGAGATACCTACTCGGGATGAAGATATCACAACTTGTAGGGCTGGTTTTCTGAGCGTGTATACCTACCTATTTACTTTAAGACCGGTGGGGCCATCTTTACCCCCGAAAGACCCTGTGATCCTTGATTTCTATCGGAGTCACCAGGTAACCCTGGGTCAGATCCATCCTTCGTTCTGGCGCGTGGTTAATATGATCAAACATTATTTGGGCAAGGTATACGGGATGACTTTCACCTTGAATCACCTGATTCGGATGTACAGCCCTTGCCTGCTTTGTGGGTAGTTTAATTATTCTTTGTCGTCGAGCCTCGAGATCTCTTTTCGCCTGTACTGAGGAGTTTTAGGACCATAGGTGGTTAAGTCAATTTGTCAGAGTGAGGATGACCGACCTGATCTCGCCGGAAGGAATGCCAGTTCCTGATATGTGGAATACTGTGCGTAAGTGGATGTGGAGCTTTTACTTCTTTTTGATAGTTTCTTCCTGTGCTTCTAACTCTGTCATTTCCTTTTGTGTTCTTTTAGACGAGGCAGTCTACCCTGGGGCGGTGTCGGATCTGTGGGATTAGGTCGGCCATTAATACTTGGCTTGCCTGTACAACGATCATTCATGGTGGGATCTATCCCGAGCTCGGTGGGAGGCAAAAGATCATGGTGAGTCTTGAGTCATTGTTGTACCAGCACATCCCATTGCAATTTGCTGCTGACAGCCCTTCTCATTCCGCGCTTCTAACCCTTATTCTTATGCAGGTCTAGGAGGGGTTTTACTGATAAAGGAAGCATCGCACGTCGGAGAGGATGTCCAAATGCTTGACGGGGGGAGAAAAGATAGGTGGATGCTCTGATCAACCTGTCGGAGCCGAAAAGGGCCAAATTTGAGGAATCCAAGGTGGACTTGTCAGTTCTAGCTTTAGTCATTGTGGGGAATCCCCGCGCTAAAAGTGTGGGAGAAAATAATCCTTCGGAACCTTTCGAAGGTCATCCAGAATTGGCTACCTCTTGGATTGAGGAGATGGGGTCCTGCAGGCAGGAATCTAATGCCGTTACGGCCGGTTATCATAGCGATGAGGCAAATAGAGCGTCGAATATTGGTTTTGACCAGTCGGGTGGGCAGAGGCTTTCTCGAGATGGGACGTCTTCAGCAAGAGCTTCGAAGAGACTCCAATGAGGGGCACATGATGGACAGAGGTCGGGCATTCAAATAGACCCTGCTGATTCATTAGTTATCTTCAATTCCCCGAAGGAGGAATCACCACGATATCCTAGAGTGCGAGACGAACCTTGTATGAAGGCTCCCAATTCGAGCGCATTGGTCGAAGGTGGAGGCGTACTTCAGGGCCCGACAATCGTCCTCGAAGGTGGAGACGTACTTGGGGGTCCGACGTTCATCCTCGCGGGAGCTCTAGGTCAATGCTCCCTCAATTTTTGGCGGGAAAACAGGCTTTGCGCGAGGGGTAAAACTCCTCTTGTATTGTATCGGTCCGTTCTGATCTTTGATTCCTTAACTTGTTTAGGCTCTTTTAGGCATAAATGCTTTATAGCCAAACTTTCATTCAATATCAGGATGATGTGAGCTACCGTGAGCATGAGAAAGCCAGTTTAACAGAACAAGTTATTCATTTTTCGTCCCCGCTACATTCTTAGGCACCTGCGGGAGTCTATTGCTTTTAACTCTTTGGGCCTTGACTTGTGGAGTTTGAGAGGGAGACACTTTCGCTACAAGGGGAGCTCAGGGCCATGGATGCTGAGATCCTCAAGCTCTGATGTGCGGGGGAATTTTGGCACATTTCAATACTAGTTGCTTAGATTTTAGCTTGTTTTAATGCAATTATGTCCTCTACTTACGTAATTTTGGTGTTTCTACAGTACATAAGGACTAAGGACCAAAGAGTATAGAAATGAAAGCAAAAAGACAAGAAAAGAGCAAAATGTACCAAAAATGCGGTTTTATGACGCATTATGCGATCGCAGATCACATATGCGAGCCGCATTATCAACACTCGTATCGCAGAATAAAGCAGAGTTCTGGGTAAATTCAAGTCAAGAATGCAGTCCATTATGCGATCGCAGAACATGTCTGCGAGCCGCAGAGTGGACTGTAAACCAACCATGAAGATTGCTGAATGATGAATGTGCGATGCAAAATGCTATCGTATTTCTACAATGCGAACCACAGATCTGGAATGCGATGAAGATCTCAAAACTAGGGTTCCAGTCTGCGATGGGGACTTCCACATGTATGCTTTACGACAAGGATGCGGTTGCATTTCTGATCTGAAAGGCTAGTTTTGTCCGTTTTCTGTCTTGATTTTTTGTCCACTATAAATAGCTTTATGATTTTTTGTGGGCTCATCTTGTCTAGTTTTTGAGATGCATTCCAAGAGTTAAATATCCTTCACTTTTGGTATATTGTGGATCAAGAATCTTCACTTTGTAAACTTTATGACATTTATTATTCTCTTGCTTTTGTATTTTAGTATGAGTAACTAACTTTAAATACTAAGGTTGTGGACCCTAAATGGGTGTTATGTTAATGGGTGTTTAACATTGAATATATGTATAATGGTTGGTTGATATTTATTTACTTCTCATTCTTCGTTTATTGTTGGTGGTTGCAAACATTAACATGTGCCATTAAATTCCTCTTTGGGAAAGTGGGCTAGAATTTGGTAGACGTAAATTTCAAGGACTCAAGGCTTTAAACCTTGTTTAATAAAATCGCTTAGGAATAAGTGGGTGTTATTTGTCATATATTGATTATTATTAATTGCAACTCTTTTACATTTGTGAAAATTATAAAGAAGAAATACCACCCAACTATTGGGAAATATTAGGTAGTCACTTAGACATCATTTGCATATCAAATGGACCTTCCATTAGAAATATATCATATTAACACTGATAGCATTACACTTCATTAAAGGGGACACAACCTTCGTGTCTTTAATCCAATTAATTACACTCTCAATGTTCCAACTAGTTGTTACTTCAAAACAAACTCAATCCATACTCTTGTGACTATTAATTCACACTCTTGTTACTGTTAACTAGATAGAATTATGACTTTACTAGAGCAACACATGATTCTAGTAACCTTTTCACACCTATTCCCTGTGGGATTCGACCCTAACCTTCTTGGGTTATTATATTTGACATCGACTGGCTTACATAATTAATTAAAGTGTAATTTGAGCGTATCAAATTTTGGCGCCGTTGCCGGGGAATATGGTTTTGAAATTACTAATTATTGTGTGCTTCACTTTAAATATTATTCTATTCCATCACAATTTGCTTGTTTTGCTTGGTGTTGATAGGAAAACATGTCTGATTCTAGCGATGATGTAGAGACAGAACTGGGAGAGAATCCCTTTGCAAACATCGAAGAGTACATTGAGGATACAAATGCTATTGTACCTCCAGCTGTTGGTGTTGCAACGTTCAAAGTGGAACAGGTTTAATCCTTATGCTCAAAGCTGAGGGGTTCTTAAGAAATTCCACCAATGATGATCCAACACAACACCTTAGAAACTTCTTGGGTGTGTGCAATGCACAAGCAAAAGAATGTCTCTGATGATTCCTTGAGGTAGAGATACTTTAAGTATTTTCTTGATGGGGGTGCAAGGAGATGGCTCCAGAATCTACCACCAAACTCTATCCATTCTTGGCTCGAACTTGTTCGTGCATTCCTATCTAAGTGGTTCCCGCAAAGTAAAAAGTCTGAGCTGCGGGATAAAATCTTCTTCTTCAAGGAAACTAAGGGAGAATTGTTGCATGAGGCATGGGATCGTTTCAAATTATATCAGGTGAGGTCTCCGAACTTTAGATTATATAAATGAAGCTTTAGCCAAAAATGCAAGTGATGGATACTTCATGGACAAATCATTAACAAGGATGACACAAATCCTTAACAAAATGGCATAACATAATCAAGCGTGGCATTCCGAGGACACCTCTGGTGGGATTGCATATGGGTCTCCTTCCTTGACCAACCTAATTAAGGAAAATCAAGAGAGAGACAAACTGAACGCAGGGCTTGCCACAAATATGAATGTGTTGACAAAGATGCCCACGTAGAACCAAACGAATAATGTGAATGTGGTAGAAGATTTTCAACCCCTCTCCAATGAGGAATTTGATGAAGTGAACTACATCAACAACCCTCAAGGAGGGTATCAAAGACAATATTACCAAGGTCAGGGACAACAGAACCAATGGAGACCTGACCCACAAGGGTAAGGAAACCAACAATGGATAACTGACCAAGGTGGCTCAAAACCAAGGAAACCAACAATGGATAACTGACAAAGGTGGCTCAAAACCAAGGGAATTAGAACAACAACAACAACTTTTCTAACCGGAGCTCAAACCCATATGTCCCTCCAAAGGGTCAATATTCCAATCAATGGTCTTCCAGTAAATCTAAGTTGGAAGGTATGCTCGAGAGAGTGTTGCAAAACCAGGAAAAATCTGATGCTTCTATGAGGAATATAATGGAGGTTGTGGGATCTCATACCTCCTCCATCCAAAAATTGTAAATGCAAATGAGGGATCTTTCTAGAGAGCAAAATTTGAAACAAAAGGGAACACTACCTAGTGACACAGCTGCAAACCCAATGGGTAATGGCAGTGGTCAAACCTCTCACATCATGGCAATTACTACTAGGAGTGGGAAGGTGCTTTACGGTGAGGATGAACCAAGGATTGAAGCAGAAGAGTCCGAACAAAGGGTTGACGTTGAAGAGCCAAGTGTTGTCAAGGTTGAAAAGATTCCGGAAGAATTGCAAGTGCAAAAAGAGAACCGGGAAGAGGTTAAGGAAAATGTAAAAGAGACGTCAAAAACTCTTCCATCTATTCCTATACATCCTCCTCCAATTTCTTGAAAGACTAGTGAGGAGGGTTTATGATAGCAAGCTTGAGAAATTCTATGAAATCCTGAAGCAATTGTCGATGAACATTCCATTTTTGGAGGAGTTTCAAGAAATGCCGGGGTTTGCCAAATATCTCAAGGATTTGATCACCAAAAAGAGGACCACAAAGAATGAGGTAGTAAACATGACTCACCGCGTTAGTTCTATTATAGACACAACTAAAGTCCTAAAGAAAGAAGGCCCGGGAGCTTTTACCATCCGTTGTACCATCGGAGCCCGTGACTTTGCAAAAGCCCTATGTGATAATGGGGCTAGTATCAACTTGATGCCTCTTGACATCTATAAGCAAGCGGGATTAGGTATGCCAAGGCCCACTAATATAAGATTGCAAATGGACGATCGGTCAATCAAACGCCCGATGGTAATTGTAGATGATGTTCTTGTAAAAGTGGGGAAGTTTCATTTTTCTCGCAGATTTTGTGATTCTTGACTGTGCGGTTGATATAGAGATCCCTATCATTTTGGGGAGACCATTCCTAGCCACGGGAAGAGCACTCATGGAATCAGAGCGAAACGCAATTAAATTCTGGGTGAATGATAAAGAAGTCACATTTCAAGCGAGCAAGGGTATGAACCTACACCATGAGTATGAGATTATTTCAGCAATAGATGTTGTTGATGAGGTAGAGGATGCCGTCAAATTTAAAATGGAATAACATTGGCTTGGTGAGGCATTGGCAGCTATTTTGGTAAACTTTGATGGTGAAGACATGGATGTGTACATGGAGTCGGTAAATGCATTGTAGGGTCTTGGATCCTATACTTATGCTCCCGCAAAGCTTTCTCTTGACCTGGAAAATAGGGCCACGCCTCCTGCAAAGCCATCAATCATTGAGCCACCACAATTGGTGCTCAAGCCACTTCCTCCGCACTTAAGGTATAAATTTCTTGGCCATAATGATACTTTACCCATAATCGTTTCATCTTTGTTAATGATGTTCAAGTAAACCCATTATTGGAAGTCTTGAAAGAGCATAGGCAAGCCATTGGATGGACAATTGCGGACATCCGTGGGATCCCCGCCTGAATTTGTAAACATAAAATCTAATTGGAAAGTGAGACGAACCCAAGTGTAGAACATCAACATCGGTTGAACCCACCAATGTAAGAGGTAGTCAAGAAATAGATTATCAAGTGGTTAAATACCGGAGTAGTCTACCCCATTGCCGATAGTTCTTAGGTAAGCCCGGTGCAATGTGAGTCGAAAAAAGGAGGCATGACCGTAATCGAAAATGAAAAGAATATGCTCATCCCAATGAGAACTATGAGCGAATGGCGGGTGTGTATGGACTATAGAAAGCTTAACACTGCTACGTGCAAAGACCACTTCCCTACGCCTTTTATTGATGAAATGCTTGATCGGCTAGCGGAGAGGTCATTCTATTGCTTCCTTTATTGGTATTCGGGCTACAATACACTCAACATCACTTTGGAAGATCAAGAGGAAACTACTTTCACTTGCCCGTATGGCACTTTTGCCTTTAGCCGGATGCCATTTGGATTGTGCAATGCTCCGGCCACTTTTCAAAGGTGCATGATGTCCATTTTCTTTGACGTGGTAGAAGACGTGCTTGAAGTATTCATGGATGATTTCTTGGTAGTTGGTTATTATTTTGAGCATTGTCTTAACAATCATAGACATGTGCTTAAGAGATATGAGGATACCAACCTTGTGCTAAATTGGGAGAAGTGTCACTTCATGGTAAACCAAGGCATTGTGCTAGGGCACAAAATTTCAAATAATGGCATTGAGTGCGACCGGGCAAAAATTGAGATTATTTCTAAACTTCCTCCACCTACCTCCATCAAAGGTGTTCGAAATTTATTGGGTCATGTCGGGTTTTACAGGCGCGTCATCAAGGACTTCTACAAGATTGCTAATCCTATGTGCAAACTCCTTGAAACAGATTCCAAGTTTGTGTTTGATGAGAAAGGCCTCAAAGCCTTTGAGGAATTAAAGCTAAGGCTCACCACGACACATATTATTGTCACACCCGATTGGTATCTTCCTTTCAAACTCATGTGTGACGCCAGTGGTGTAGCCATTGGAGTGATTCTTGGCCAACATCACAATAAAATGCTTCGTCTGGTCTACTATGCAAGTAAAACACTAATGGCGCACAAATGAATTGCACGGTAACTGAACAAGATCTTCTTGCCATTGTTTATGCCTTTGAGACGTTCCAGGCCTATTTGTTTGGGACCAAGGTGATGGTGTACACAGATCATGTGGCTCTTTGCTATCTCATGGCAAAGAAGGATACAAAGCCTCGATTGATTTGATTGGTCTTGTTGTTGTAAGAATTTGACTTTGAAGTCAAGGATCGCAAGGGAACTCAAAATCAAGTGGCGGATCATTTTCAAGACTTGGGGAGGCAGGGAGACCAAAGAAAGATCTTGAAATCTGTGATGCTTTTCCGTATGAGCACATATTCGCGTTGTCTAGAACTTTTGCTCCGTGGTATGCCGATATTGTTAACTATTTGGTGAGTGACCTTATTCAGGATGGATTGGAGTCATATCAAAAGAAAAAGTTCTTTAGATATTGTCGGAAATATTATTGGGAAGAGCCATTCTTGTTCTGTGTGTGCGCTGACAATATGATTAGACAGTGCATTCTAGAGGAAGAGATTATGCCTATTCTAAAGGCATGCCATGACTCACTAGTCGGAGGCCATCATGGAGGAAACCAAACGGCAGCAAAGGTACTTGAATATGGATATTATTGGCCACATATCTATCATGATGCTAACCAAATGGTCAAAGCGTGCAACCAATGTCAAAGGCAAGGATCAATCTCGAAGAGGCATGAAATACAATGCACTTTGTGATGGAGATAGAAATCTTCAACGTTTGGGGAATTGATTTTATGGGTCCCTTTGTGAGCTCTTGCGGAATGAAGTACATCTTGGTCACTATTGATTATGTCTCCAAATGGGTTGAAGCAGTTGCCTTATCGAACAATGAGGCAAGGAGTGTGACCGCCTTCTTGAAGAAAAACATATTCACTCGGTTTGGCACTCCTACAGCCATTCTTAGTGACGGTGGATCTCATTTCTACATCAAAGCTTTTTTCGGGGTTTCTTGAGAAGTATGGTGTCAAGCACAAGGTGTCCACACCTTATCATTCACAATCAGGTAGTCAAGTTGAGGTTTCCAACTGGGAGATCAAGAGCATCCTAGCAAAATCTGTAAACGCAAATAGGAGCCACTGGTCAAAGAAGCTAGATCATGCCTTGTGGGCATATCGCATGGCATATAAAACTCCTATCAGTACTTCTCGTTATCAGTTTGTTTTCGGTAAAGCTTGTTATGTACCCGTGGAATTGGAATACAAGCCTATATGGGCATTGAAAAGGTTGAACTTGGACAGGACTGAAGCTGCTAATTTGAGGTTAACAGAACACAATGAAATGGAGGAATTCCGGTTCCATGCTTATGAGAGTGCAGCTGTGTACAAAGAACGGATAAAGTTTGTCCATGATAAGAGAATCCTGAAAAGATAGTTCAAATTGGGTGACTTTGTCTTGCTCTTTAACTCAACGCTAAAATTGTTTTCGGGCAAGCTCAAATCCAAATGGTCTGGTCCATTCAAAGTGATCAATATCTCTTATTCTGGAGCTGTAGAACTAGCATCGGAAGATGGGTCCCGGACATTCAAGGTAAATGGCAAACGCATCAAGCACTATTTGGGTACAGATGGAGAGAAACATATGGTGGAGAAATTAGCTCTGAAAGATGGTCCATGTCCGACCACTGACTGAATAAAAAGGAACATCAACTTCATTGTGTCGCGACGTCAAATCAAGTGCTTCATGGGAGGCAACCCATATGTGGTAATACTCTTTTGCTCTTTGAATTTTTAATTTTTGATAGATAGATTTACTTGAGCAATTTAAAGTGTGTGTTAGAGCGTCGGGGGTTCAAAAGATCACAATACATGGTGGGAATGCATGAGAAAGGTAAGAAAAATCGCTATGTGATGTCCACTACAAAGATACGGTCGCATTTTTACTCTGCGGACCGCATATTCATTGCAAACCGAATGTCACGCCCCAAACGTGGGAGGCGCGACCGGCGCTCAATCAAGTGAACCCGATTGAGCAAGCCTTACCAAACACTTTCCACCCCAACTCAATATGAATGCGGAACTCATGCCTTTGATTAATTTGGATGATAATACACAGTGTATACCACATTAATGGTTCATTTCATATCATAAAATTTTACCGATCATAAGCTAGCTTCATGGATTCTATTAGAGCTACGGCCTAAGGAGATCACAACTTTAGGATTACAATGTATACATATAGTGGACTCCTCGAAACCCGTACATAACCCACACTAGTGTCATTGGATCCTCTAAGGATACAACAGTTAAGCATGACTATGCCGGAGACAAGGCCCCGGCTATACCTCAAAAATGAAAGGCTGTAATAACAAAAGATACACTATATAGCCCCATGGAAGAATAAGGGGCTCACCGAGACTTCGAGTAGAAGAATGCTCCGCTACACACGGTCGACTCTATCCGCTATAGAGCCACCTACAATCATAACACGAATGTAGCGCCCGCAACAAAAAGGGACGTCAGTACATTTGAATTGTACTGGTATGCATAACTGAACACCATTTTGCTAGAAAGAACTATCAAATAGATACAAGAAATTAATGAGGGCAAATCAAAGAAACAATTCATATAATTCTTCATACAATTTCCACAACACAGATTAGGGCAATTCTGTCACGTGTTCACCACTGTTCTCATTACCACCGCCATCACGAGCGGAGTTCGATCATGACCCGACCGGCTAGGTCACCTCATTGGAGGTATTACTCACAATCAATATTTCATTTCCCTTATCCGGAATCCAATAACGGCACATTACCACCATGTGTGCGGCATGGTGTCCGATCATGACCCGTCCGGCTAGGTCACCTCATTGGAGGTATTACTCAATTCTCATCAGTCAACACCTTCAAATATCTATCCCACACATATCAAGGATAATTCAAGTTACAAGTCACAGGTAAATGAGCACATAGCTAGCATGAATAGTTCCTTGTTTCAATGTCGGCTTATAGCCCAAGTAATTCAACACATAATTATACTTTTCATCATTCTCTAATTATCAAGATTTGTGCATTATTCACATTGAGGCACATCCTTCACGAATATGTATAGTTATATGCAATTCAATAATGCGTAATGGCAATCAATACTCTAGCCAATTTAACTCTTACCATACATTCGAAATGACAACGGAGCTCAATTTCTAATAAAAAGGGGTTTTAGCCATACATACCTCAATAGAGCTTTTCCTTACTCTTTTACAAATTTCCGAAGCTCTTAGCGCTTCGATCTATTGAGCAAAAATTTCAAATTAAATTGAGAATTAGAAATGAAACTGAAGTTCTAGCTTGGTTCGAGCATATCGTCAAACACTAAAGGTGCATTACGACCTTAGGCCCCTTTTTGTGAGGAATTCCTACCATGTTGTACCCCCAATTGCCTTCTTTTTAATTTTACTACTTTCCAATACTCTATGGTGGTATGCATGCAAGAGATTCATTCTCATACCCATGAATTACTTTGCTAATGACCCCATATGGCTAAGTATACAAATATGAGCTGAGGTGATGGAGCCTTACCTCTTGGGATGAAGATTCAGGAGCCTTCACTTGATTAGTTTCAAGAATATAGCAATTTTCTAAGGAGAATTTGGTGGGGGGACACTTTCTACCTATAAGACCCTCTTTCTCTCTCTAAAAATCTCAGAAAATACGCTTAGAATGAGCCTTAATGTCGAATATATCGATAGGGAGGTCAGGTTAAAAATTAGAAAATTGGAGCCCCGAGTAAAATATGCGATCGCAGAATGAACATGCGGTCCGCATAATGGACCGCAAAATGCCTCCCAAAAACCATACACTCTGACTCAGTCTGCGGTAATAATGCGGCCCGCATTCACGTTCTGCAGTCGCATAGTGTATCGCAGAACTGACACTCACAAAATTCGAAGGAGAAAATGCGACGACTATGCGGTCCGCATTTCGATTACGCGATCGCATTTAGACCGCATAACTGACTTCAATTTTAACCAACGTTCTGACTCACTCTGCAGCTGATATGCAGTCCGCATACCTGATTTGCGGCCGCATTTCTTGCATTTCTTTTTGTAAACTTATTCTTGAATTTTTAATGCACTATTTAATCCAAAAAGGTCCGCGCCGCGAAGCATATTTACTAATTTCTAACACATGTTCCTAACTTGGCACCATGGGATCCGAGTTTTGGAGTAGGAATTTTACGGGGCCTTACATCCTCCTCCACTTAAGATCATTCGTCATAGAATGAGGATCAAGGTTCACTTATTAACAGTGTTAGTGCAATCTTCTTCTCTTTACAACCCTAAACTGGTTGACAGTCTCCAAATTTAACTAACTTCCTAGATTTCTGAAAATTTTGCCAGAGTTTCCTTTGTATCTAGGCCTTACCCACCTGTCAGAGAGCACCAAAAACATACCATAACAGCATAAACATATTTGTAAGCATAGTATAACTGGCTCAATATCAATCATGGCCATATAGGCAACCATATTACCAAAAGAGGACGGTTTTACGCAAATCCAGTCAACAAATATGATTTCAAAGGAGCCAAACGCATAAAAGTTATTACCTGATAATTCAAACAAGTTTGGGTACTTCTTTTTCATTTCATCCTCGGCCTCCCAAGTAGCTTCCTCAACGTGCTGGTTCCACCATAATACTTTCACGGATGTAATTTCCTTATTCCTCAGTTTTCGAACTTGCCTATCAAGAATGGAAACTGGGACCTCTTCGTATGATAGCTCTTCATTTACTTCAATAGTCTCTACTGGCACAATGGAGGACGGATACCCTACCACCTTCCTTAACATAGACACATGGAAAACCAGGTGTACCAATGACATCTCGGGCGACAGCTCGAGCTTGTATGGCACCTGACCAACTTTCTGAATAATTTTGTATGGCCCAACATACCTTGGGCTTAATTTTCCTTTCTTTCCGAATCGCTTGATACCCTTCAGAAGGGAAACTTTTAAGAATACCCAATCATCTTCTTTAAACTCCAAATCTCTGTGATGTACATCCGAGTAGGATTTTTGGCGACTTTGAGCAGTTTTCAACCTTTCTTTAATAAGCTTGGCTTTCTCCATGGCCTGGTGCACGAGGTCCGGCCCTATCAATTCCGCTTCTCCAACCTCGAACCACCCGATAGGAGACCTACATCTCCTACCGTACAATGCTTCGAACGGTGCCATTTGAATACTAGCGTGAAAGCTGTAATTGTAAGCAAATTCTATGAGTGGCAAATGGTCATCCCAACTCCCCTTGAAGTCAATAGTACAAGCACGCAACATGTCCTCAAGCGTCTGAATAGTCCGTTCTACTTGCCCATCGGTTTGTGGATGAAAAGTTGTGCTAAGGTTCACTTGTGTACCCAGGCATTGCTGAAATTTCTTCCAAAAGTTAGCTGTGAATTGAGCCCCTCGATCTGAAATGATTGAGACTGGAGTGCCATGCAACCTGACTATTTCTTTGATATATAACTGAGCATATTGTTCCGTTATGTAGGTAGATTTAATTGGCAAGAAGTGCGCTGATTTCATGAGTCGATCCACGATCACCCAAATTGAGTCGAACTTGCGCGAAGTGCGTGGCAACCCTACTACAAAGTCTATGTTAATCATCTCCAACTTCCACATTGGAATTTCTATGCATTGCAACAATCCACCGGGCCCTTGATGTTCGGCCTTCATCTGTTGACAATTCGGACATTTTGCCACATATTCTGCCACATCCCTCTTAATGTTGTTTCACCAATAAATTTCCTTGAGATCATGATACATCTTCATAGAACCTGGGTGCACGGAATATATAGATGTGTGAGCTTCTGCCATGATCCTTTCCCGAAGACTGTCGATATCATGAACGCACAGGCGGTCTTGGCACCGTAGGGTACCATCATTCATGCCCAAGGAGACAGCTATGGTCTTATGATTGTGAATCCCTTCTCTCTATTGTGCTAACAATGGATCATTGAATTGCTTTTCTTTTACCTCTACCAGAAGCGACGATCCAGCCCTATTCTGAATAATCACCTTTCCTTCATCAGAGTCCGCCAGACGAGCTCCAAAATTTGCTAGCCGATGAACTTCTCTAGCTAACGGCCTCTGATAGGCCCCCTAAATGAGCCAAACTCCCCATTGATTTTCGACTAAGTGCGTCTGCTACAACATTTGCCTTTCCCGGGTGGTAAAGAATATACATATCTTAGTCTTTGAGTAACTCTTGCCACCTTCTTTGCCTCAGGTTCAACTCCTTCTGCTTGAAGATATATTGAAGGCTCTTATGATTTATAAATATGTCCATATGGACCCCATACAAATAATACCGCCAAATCTTTAGTGAAAACATCGCAGCTGCTAGCTCTAAGTTGTGTGTTGGATAGTTCTTCTCATGATTCTTGAGCTGCCTAGAGGCATAGGCTATCACCTTGCCCCGGTGCATCAACACACACCCCAGCTCGACTCTTGAAGCATCGCAATACACCAAAAATCCCTCGGTACCCTCTGGTTGGGCTAATACCGGTGTTGTTATCAACCTTGATTTGAATTCTTGGAAACTCTTTTCACAAGCATCAGACCATTGGAATTTAACTGCTTTCTACGTCAATTTTGTTAAAGGAGAGGCAAGAGTAGAAAACCCCTCCACAAACCTCCTGTAGTACCTAGCTAATCCTATGAAACTGCGAATCTCGGTTGGAGTGGTAGGTCTAGGCCAATTATTCACTGCCGCAACCTTCTGAGGGTCAACTATAACTCCTTCCCTGGAAACAACATGACCCAAGAACGCGACAGATTCAAGCCAGAATTCACATTTTGAAAATTTTGCATATAATTGATGTTGCTGAAGAGTTTGCAACACTGCCCTGAGATGGCCAGCACGGTCCTCCCGACTTTGGGAATATACTAGAATGTCGTCAATGAACAAAATCACAAAGGAGTCTAGGAAGGGCTTGAAGACTCGATTCATAAGGTCCATGAAAGCTGCAGGGGCATTTGTTAGCCCAAAAGACATTACCATAAATTCAAGGTGCCCATACCGGGTTCTGAAAGCTGTTTTTGGAATATCCCGCTCCCGTATCTTCAACTGGTGATACCCGGACCGCAAGTCAATCTTTGAGAAACATGCAGTGCCTTACAATTGATCGAACAAATCATCTATTCTTGGAAAGGGATATTTGTTTTTGATTGTGACTTTGTTAAGTTGCCGGTAGTCAATACGCATCCGCAGCGATCCATCCTTCTTTCTTTCGAACAAGACCGGCGCACCCCATGGAGACACACTTGGCCGTATGAAATCTTTTTCCAACAAATCCTTCAATTTCTCCTTTAGTTCTTTCAATTCTGCCGGTGCCATCCTGTAAGTTGGAATCGATATAGGTTGCGTGCCTGGAATCACATCGATCCCAAAATCAATTTCCCTATCTGGTGGAATCCCAGGGAGCTCATCTGGAAAGACATTTTGAAATTCATTCACAACTGGTACAGAACCAAGGCTAGGTGCCTCGACATTGGTGTCTGCAACTCGAACTAGATGATAGATACACCCCTTCTTGATTATTTTCGCGGCCTTAAGGTAGGAAATAAACCGACCTCGAGGCACTACATTATCTACCCTCCATTCAATGATGGGCTCATTAAGAAATTCGAGCCTGATATTTCTATTCCTTCAATCAAGTTTGACAAAGCATGAGTAAAGCCAATCCATTCCCATTATTACGTCAAAATCCACCATTCCCAACTCGATAAGAACGGCCATTGTATCCCTACCATGCACCGTAACAACATAACCCCTATAAACTCGAGCAGCCAAAATTGACTCACCGACTGGGGTAGATACTGAGAATGGCTCATAGAGCTACTCCGGTTCCATCACAAATCTCATAGCAACAAATGGGGTAACATAGGATAAAGTGGAACCAGGGTCAATAAGCGCATACACATCATGAGATTGGACAGTCAGAATACCTGTAACAACATCTAAGCCTCTGTAGACTAACGGCCACTCATAGCATAGAATCGGCTAGGACCTCCCGAACCCGGTGTACCACCCCTAGCTGCACCACGCTCTGCAGGTGCAGGGGAACCTCGAGCTAGAGAGGGGGCTGAAGATGTGGCAGCTGCTAGACTGGAGGGCCGAGCTGTGCCCCTACCTATTCCCTGGCGAGACGCACGATAGTGTCTCTGAATATGGCCCTTCATCCCACGTCCATAACATATAGGCAACTCCGTGTAGCAGACCCCCGAGTGCATTTTCCCACACTTGGGACACGGGGATCTCTGCTATTGCTGAGACCTCTCCCCTAACCAACCTCGCTGGCAGAATCCCCTGTTGCCCTGATCGGGCTTGAAACCACTGTACTGTTGCTGGCTGGGCCCTGATGGCGGTGCACTGGCTAAAGACTGTGCAACAGACTAGGAAGGTCCTGATGATCCTCCCCTAAAAGTTGATCTTCCCCCACCTAGGGACTCTCCTATGTTGCTCGTAGATCGGGCCTTGCTATTACTCTCTCTCGCCATTCTGTTCTTCAACTTACGGCCCTCTGTGTCCTGAGCAAAGGCTACCATCCTCCTGTAGTTCATGTCAGAATTCAATGCTACTGTAGAAGCCTCATTAATAGTCAAATGATTAAGACCCTGAACAAACCGACGCACTCTAGCCTCCATGGTAGGCAACATGTGAATAGCATACTTGGACAAGTGGGCAAACTCCATGTGGTACTCCCATACCCTCATGTCACCTTGCCTCAGATTTTCAAATTCTGCTGCCCGGGCTGCCCTTGTCTCAGCGGGAAAGAAATGGTCAATGAAAGCATCGGCAAACTCACTCCACCTCGCCGGAGGGAGACCCTCCTCTCGGGAGTCCTCCCATAACTCAAACCATGAATAGGCCACCCCTTTCAAACGGTAGGCAGCCAACTCTACTCCCTCTGTCACAGTCGCTCGCATCACTCTGAGGGTCTTCTGTATCTCATCAATAAAGTCCTGAGAGTTCTGTATCTCATCAATAAAGTCCTGAGAGTCTTCTTCTGAATTGGAACCAGTGAATACCGGAGGGTCTAACTGAAGGAATCTGTTTACCCTGGAACTAGTAGAATCCCCTGGTTGGCTGGATGAACTGGGTGCAATATTTGACCTTTGGGCCTGAGAGGCCACCAACTGAGCCAGCATTTGAATGGCTCCCCTAAGATCCCCATCAGAAATGCTAGAATCGGAAGCTGGGACTGGAGGCGGGACAGGAGCATCAACGGGAGGTATAGTGGTACCCTCTGTAGTTGTAGGGACTGAGGTAGTTTGTTCTGGAATAGGAGGGTCCGACAGGGTAATAACAGGGCGGCTACTCTCACCCGCAACATCAATCGGTGAATCAACCACTCCTGGGGTGGCATTAGCTTCCTAGCCAATTCTCGCCTTCTTCTTAGGTGCCATTTACTGAAATATTGAACAACACACCGATCAGGAAGTAAACAATTTCACCGAACGATCCAGAGTATCAAAAAAAGGTGTTATTCCTAAATGCCCAAGTAGCCTCCAACTTATATATGTGGTCGACTTCACACCGATAAGAAGGACCTTACTAGACACGGCTCCAAGACATACTAGGATACTTTCAAAACCTTAGGCTCTGATACCAACTTTTTCACGCCCCAAACTTGGGAGGCGCGACCGGCGCTCAATCAAGTGAACCCGACTGAGCAAGCCTTACCGAAAACTTTCTACCCCAACTCAATATGAATGCGGAACTCATGCCTTTGATTAATTTGGACGATAATACACGGTGTATACCACATTACTGTTTCATTTCATATCATAAAAATTTACCGATCATAAGCTAGCTTCATGGATTCTATTAGAGTTACGGCTTAAGGAAATCACAAGTCTAGGATTACAACATATACATATAGTGGACTCCCCGAAACCTGTACATAACCCACACTAGTGTCATTGGAGCCTCTAAGGATACAACAATTAACCATGACTATGCCGGCGACAAGGCCCAGGTTATACCCCAAAAGTGAAAGGCTGTAATAAAAAAAGATACACCATATAGCCCCATGGAAGAATAAGGGGCTCACCGACAATTCGAGTAGAAGAATGCTCCTCTACACACAGTCAGCACTGTCCGCTATGGAGCCACCTACAATCATAACACGAATGTAGCGCCCCCGGCAAAAGGGACGTCAGTACATTTGAATTGTACTGGTATGTATAACTGAACACCATTTTACTTGAAAGAACTACCAAATAGATACAAGCAATTAATACGGGCAAATCAAAGAAACAATTCATATAATTCTTCATACAATTTCCACATCACAGATAAGGGCAATTATGTCACGTGTTCGCCACTGTTCTCATTACCACCGCCATCACGAGTGGAGTCTGGCCATGACCCAACCGGCTAGGTCTCCTCGTTGGAGGTATTACTCATAATCTATATTTCAATTCCCTTACCTAAAATCAAATATCGGCACATTACCACCATGTGTGCGGCATGGTGTCCGATCACGACCCGACCGGCTAGGTCACCTCATTGAAGGTATTACTCAATTCTCATCAGTCAACACCTTCAAATATCTATCCCACACATATCAAGGATAATTCAAGTTTACAAATCACAGGTAAATGAGCACATAGCTAGCATGTATAGTTCCTTGTTTCAATGTCGGCTTATAGCCCAAGTAATTCATCACATATTTATACTTTTCATCATTCTCTAATTATCAATATTTGTGCATTATTCACATTGAGGCACATCCTTCACGAATATTTATAGTTATATGCAATTCAATTAATGCATAATGACAATCAATACTCTAGCGAATTTAACTCTTACCATACTTTTGAAATGACAACGGAGCTCAATTTCTAATAAAAAGGGGTTTTAGCCATACATACCTCAATAGAGCTTTTCCTTACTCTTTTACAAATTTCTGGAGCTCTTAGCGCTTCGATCTATTGAGCAAGAATTTCAAATTAAATTGAGAATTAGAGACGAAACTGACGTTCTAGCTTGGTTCGATCATATCGTCAAACACTAAAGGTGCATTATGACCTTAGGCCCTTTTTTGTGAGGAATTCATATCATGTTGTACCCCCAATTGCCTCCTTTTTAATTTTACTACTTTCCAATACTCTATAGTGGTATGCATGCAAGAGATTCATTCTCATACCCATGTATTACTTCCCTAATGACCCTATATGGCTAAGTATACAAATATGAGCTGAGGTGATGGAGCCTTACCTCTTGGGATGAAGATTCAGGAGCCGTCACTTGATTAGTTTCAAGGATATATCAAGATTCTAAGGAGAATTTGGTGGGGGGACACTTTCTACCTCTAAGACCCTCTTTCTCTCTCTAAAAATCTCAGAAAATACGCTTAGAATGAGCCTTAATGTCGAATATATCGATAGGGAGGTCGGGTTAAAAATTAGAAAATTGGAGCCCCGAGTAAAATATGCAATCGCAGAATGAACATGCGGTCCGCATAATGGACCGCAAAATGCCTCCCAAAAACCATACACTCTGACTCAGTCTACGGTAATAATGTGGCCCGCATTCGCGTTCTGTGGTCGCAAAGTGCACCGCAGAACTGACACTCACAAAATTCGAAGGAGAAAATGCGATGACTATGTGGTCCGCATTTCGATTATGCGATCGCATTTAGACCGCATAACTGACTTCAATTTTAACCAACGCTCTGACTCACTCTGCGGCAGATATGCTATCCGCATACCTGGTTCGCGGCCGCATTCTGGACTGCATTTCATGCATTTTTTTTTTGGAAACTTATTCTTGACTTTTTAATGCACTATTTAATCCAAAAAGGTCCACGCCATGAAGCATATTTACTAACTTCTAACACATGTTCCTAACTTGGCACCACAGGATCCGGGTTTCTGAGTAGGGATTTCACGGGGCCTTACACCCAAGTAATGGGTTTGGATAAAATTGGGTGTCAGAAGGCGATGTGGTTGTGCACTATGCAGACCGTATTTCACTTCTGTGACCGCATATCCGACTCTTCATCAGTTCACTTGAACCCACCGTATAACACATACGCGATTGCATTGTATATAATTGCGGTGCCCTACCTACCGCATAATTGACAAGGTATGTGGCCGCATATTTTTAGTCCCTAACTCACTCAAACAAACCAAAAAAAAAGTAAAAAGAACAAATAAATCAAATAGGGGAAAATTCGAATGGACATTGGGCAGTAAACAACAAGGAATCGAATCATCCAAGATTCCAATCTTCAAACTCATCCCTATAGTCTTCACACTAAGCCTCGTTGGTATGTACCCATTCCACACTCTTCTTGTTTACGATTCATATTGTGCGCTCATTGATTCTCATTCATCCCGTTCTGCAAATATGTGTTTATAAGTTGCTGTGTTTAGTTGTTTCTCCGTAGTTTAGTCGATTCTGGGTTGGAAACTATCTGGGGTAATGGGTAGAAGGAAATAGGACCACCATTGTTGACATGGTTGTTTGAATCCAGAAGAAGAAGACATTTGTGGTCCACAAAGCTGAAATGTGGTCCGCATTTTGGCCGTAAAACTAAACCCTAATTATTTTGATTAAGATGGTGAAAATGCGGTGACTTTGCGATCGCATAACAGATATGCGGACCGCAAAGTTACCGCAGATCTACACAGAACACCCAGTTTTGAACCATGTATTTTGCGGTTGATCTACAATTGCATTCTGTACTATGCGGCGGGGTTTGCGATCGCATTTTGTGATGTACGTTTTGTGCAAGTCCATTTTGCAATGGTTATGCGGTACACATAGTGGTTATGCGACCGCATAACCCACCGTAGACTGAGACCCCAGTTAAGATTAACAGGTTTGCGATGATTCTACGTTTCGCATTATGGTTTTGCGATTGCAGAATCAGGTCGCTTTTCGTGTTTTTCTTTAAATTTTTCTGATTCTTCTCAGTATTGATAATAATTTCACTCACACTTCACCATTGTGCGGGTATGGCTCCAAAGAAACACTCATCTTCTACATTAAAAAGGGATTCCACTAGCCGCCAGGCATCACAGGCAAAATGTTTGAGGATAGAGTAAAATATGCCAAGCCCCTCGTATTTTGAGGAGGAGGAGCTCGGGCACTCCGTCAATTTAGAGGCTGAATAGAGAATGAAACAAGGAAAAGACTTCCAACTCTGATTTGGGGTTGAGGGGTCCAGGAAACTATATAGAGAAGGGCTCACCAAGTGCAAAACCCTGCCCGAAAAACAATTGAGCTTGAACGGGCTGAAAGATCAGTGCCCCCATGTACTGGAGAACATAAAAACACAGGGATGGGAGTGCTTAACTGAGCCACCCACTGAGTACAATGAGACCCTTGTGAGGGAATTCTATGCTTCCTATGGAGCCTCTAGGACAGTGCATCACAAACGCAGCAGAATTTTCATTGATATTGTCCTAGTTCGATAGAAGAGTGTGTCCTGCGACGTTGACAACATAAATAAGTTATACTTCGCTGGTTGGAGAGCTGGCACTGCTGAATACAATGCTAAATTTGTGAATAGGGAAAATGAATGTGGGTGGATTGCATCAATTATATCAAAGGGGACTCCCGCTTGGATCAACCATTGGCACAAGATATATAAGGAGGATCTCATGAGAGAGGGTCGTTACTGGCTCAATTTTGTTACTTCTCGATTGGTATCAACTCGGAATGAGACTGAAATAGCCATATAGAAGGCCTTTCTCATTGCTTGTCTCATGACTGGTATCAAGATAGATGTTGGACCATTGATCTTGCAAGAAATAGGGATCCGGGCAACGCAGCATGCCACTTCACATCCTTTCCCGTGCCTGATCACAGCCCTTTGTAAAGCTACAAAAGTTCCCCTCATGCCACACTATGACAAAATAGGAAAGGAGACAAGGGATATTGATATCACTCATATCACTGATGCTGCTACCCCACCATAGGTTCAGGTTCATGATCCAATTGATTTAGAGCACAGTGACTCCTTAGGTTACAGTGGCCTCCACTTCCACTTCCGAGCCTGGTTCTCAATCCACCTCTGTCCAGCCTGTTATTGCCATTCCTACTGTCTCAAAGCTTGGTCTACTGGCTCAGCATGCCAATGCCAAGGTAGACCAGCTTTTGAAGACATTGCCCAATCTCATAAAGCAAGCCCTAACTCCTATTCAATACACATTGACAACCCTCCAACAACAACAGTCAGTGTATGAGGATCGTTTGTAGCAACTTGAGTTGAGGGTGGAGAAGATAAAGCGGGTGAAACTTGTGGGTATTCTGGCCTTAAGGAGGAGGTTACTTCTATGAAGACCGAGCTCCACCAGATGCAAACCTTGGAGTTCGATCTATCATCCCTCCTTCCCACAGATGGTGATCAGGTTACACGCATAGCAACTCCGGACTTGGTCCTTGATTTCTCTACACTTATGACTAACACTACTTCTCCTACAGACGGGCCTTCCAAGCCTCTAGCTCTTCCAATACGCATTAACATTCCTGATGAAGAGGCTTCCGGATGATCTCCTGAGTCTGAGAAATGTGAGGAAGAGGTGAGTTCTGGATTTTTAGACGATGATGACCCTCATGACAAGGGCAAGTAGATTTTCACTCCGAGTGTTGAGGAGGTGGAGCGAGCACAGCTCAAGATAGCAACAGAACAATCGCTAGTAGATTTGGCTGCCGCTGCAGATCCATCGTCCACTCAGCCACCATTGTGCGAGGCTAGCACGTCACAGGTCCCAGTTCCAGTTATGGACCAGCCAGAGATCCCTCCTGCAGTTGTGATTCCTCCTTACGCTGAGCTCTAAGTCCTAGTTCCAGCATCATAGAGTGACCCTCCCATCATAGAGCAGGCTACTGACTCCCATAGCGCTTAGTGCGCCTTAGGGAGCACCTTACACTCTTTGTTTTTGTTTTTCTACATTGGGGGCAATGCATGATCCTTCGTTGGGTGTGGTAGCCTTGTGATAGTTTTTGTGACATTAGAAATTGTTGTACATATGTATTCATTTGTGTTATAGAAACTGTGGTACATATGTATTCCTTTGTTTTATGTAGTTAGTATTATGCCTATATTAGTATTTATGATACCCCTGTGCATGCATAAAAGAAAAGTAACAAAAATAAGTAGATGGTAGTTAGTAATGAATTCCCCTTGGTTTTTCTTATCCAGGTTCTTTTCCAAGGGTATAGTAGTAGAACCGGGGCAGTAAAATGAAACATATTGACCAGTCTGGTGTAATTGCTTATTCACAAGCATGTGTGTCTGTATATAGCATATACCATTCCACATATAAAAAAAAGATAAATCAACTATGTGAATTTGAGGCTCGCTCTGTGACTCTCTATCTACCTAGAGTCATACTTATATATATGGTGAAAGCTTTGAGTTTCCAAGTGTTGACTCGAGGGCTTCAAAATATGTGAGCCAAACAATTCGTGTGTCGTGTGTGTGTGAGTTCTTTGTATAAATAATTCTTGTGTTGCTTCTACCATCTAGAACCTGCCCTGTTGGTTTTTCGATGCTTATAATAACTATACTTGGTTAGAAAAATGACCTTAGGCAGTCTTTGTGATTTTCGGAAAACCAGTTAGCCTTTCAAGCCGCCAATGGTACAGATAGTATCCCTAGTCACCCCATTTGAGCCTTTAGCTTTTTCTTTGGCCAACTCATTACAAACCTCTCCCACTTTTGAACCCGTCCCTCCTTGAAATATTAAGAATAAGGCTAAAATCCTAAGTTGAGGGTATGATATCAAAATGGAAATTCGTGAGGTTGTACATTGAGTGTAGGATCATATATCTCAAAATATTTGTATTAAGTTATTCAAGCTCTAATATGTATCAAAAAAAATATATAGAGAGAATTTGTATGTATATAAAGTATGAATACTTGAAGAAAGTTAGAGAGGTATTTAAGGTGGTTCTATATTGGGAAATAGATGCCAATGAGGCTATGTGGGTTGAAGAAAAACAAAGTGGAAAAAGAATGAAAACTGTGAGTAGTGTTCAAGGAGGGTGAAGTCACTTTTATCAAAATGCTTACCCGACCCTTCCCTAAACCTACATTACAAGCTTAAGAAGTCTTTATGGGACCTTCAACCGAGTAGCCTTAGAATAAAGTGACGAATTAAAATAAGGGCAAGCCTATGGTATGGTATGTTGAAACACTTGAAACTCTTTCCTGAGAGTGAGTGTCTTTTTGAATTCGTCCCTTCTTGATATTGACATTGTACATATTGTGATTTTGGGACTTTCTTTCTAGTGAGGGCACATGAATTTTAAGGATTAAATAAAAGTTTAGTTTTTGAGTCAGTTGCAATTGCACTCAGCTGAGGGTAGCACTTAGTCACCTTGTCGGAGGCTCAAAATTCACAAGTTGATTAGTTTTTCTTGTATATACTGATTGGTTCAGGAAGGGCAAAACAATAGAAGTCAGATGCTTGAAGTACTAGCAACACACACCACTTATGGTCATTTTTGGTTAATGTTCTGTATATAGTGTCTAGAATAGGATAGTGCCGTATTAATTGCTTGAGGCCAAGCAAGAGTTTAAGTTGGGGGTGTTGATGTACTGGGGAATTTTGGCACATTTAAATACTAATTGATTAGATTTTAGCTTGTTTTAACGTAGTTATCTCCTCTACTTATGTAATTTTTGTATTTCTATAGTACATAAGGACTAAGGACCCAAGAGCATGGAAATGAAAGCAAAAAGACAAGAAAAGAGCAAAATGTACCAAAAATGCGGTTTTGCGACGCGTTATGCGATCGTAGATCACATATGCTAGCTGCATAATCAGCACTCATATCGCGGACAAAAGCAGAGTTCTGGGCAAATCTCAAGTCAAGAATGCAGTCCATTATGCGATCGGAGAACCTGTCTACGAGCCGCAGAGTGCACCGCAAACCAACCATGAAGTTTGCTGAAGGATGAATGTGCGATGCAAAATACGATCGCATTTATACAATGCTAACTGCATATCTCAAATTTGATAAAGATCTGAAAACTAGGGTTCTAGTCTGCGATGGGGACGTCCACATGTACGCTTTACGACAAGGATACGGTTGCATTTCTTATCTGAAAGGCTAGTTTTGTCCGTATTCTGTCTTAATTTTCAGTCCACTGTAAATAGCTTTATGATTTTTTGTGGGCTCATCTTGTATAGTTTTTGAGATGCATTCCAAGACTTAAATATTCTTCACTTTTGGCATCTTGTGGGTCAAGAATCTTCACTTTGTAAACTTTATGGCTTTTATTATTCTCTTACTTTTGTATTTTAGTATGAGTAGCTAACTTTAAGTACTAAGGTTGTGGACCTTAAATGTGTGTTATGTTAATGGGTGTTTAGCATTGAATATATGTATATTGGTTGGTTGATATTTATTTACTTCTCATTCTTCCTTTATTGTAGGTGGTTGCAAACATTAACAAGTGCCATTAAATTCTTCCTTTGCTTGGGAAAGTGGGTTAGAATTTAGTAGAAGTAAATATCAAAGACTCAAGGCATTAAACCTTATTTAATAAAATCGCTTAGGAATTAGTGAGTTTTATTTGGCATATATTGATTGTTATTAATTGCAACTCTTTTACATTTGACAAAATTATAAAGAGGAAATACCACCCAACTATTGGGAAATATCGGGTAGTAACTTAGACATCATTTGCATATTAAAAAGGATCTTCCATTAGAAATATATCATATTAACACTGATAGCATTACACTTCATTAAAGGGGACACAACCTTGGTTTCTTTAATCCAATTAATTACACTCTCAATATTCTAACTAGTTGTTACTTAAAAAAAAAACTCAATTCATACTCTTGTGACTATTAATTCACACTCTTGTTACCGTTAACTCGATAGGATTACAAATTTAACCGAGCAACACACAATTCTAGTAACCTTTTCACACCTATTCCTTGTGGGATTCGACGCCAACTTTGTTGGGTTATTTTATTTGACATCGACCATGTTACACAATTTATTAATGTGTAATTTGAGCATATCAAGCTCAGCCGCCACGTGGATGAGGTGACTTCAGAGAGGGACAGCCTTGCAAGGACGGTTTCCTTAGTCGAGCACCAGCTTTTAGACGTGAAGGAGGATAGTGTCAAGCACAAGGATCTCCATTCCGGGCTGGTGCTCACACTAATTTGGATCAAAGTCAAGGCCGAGGAGCTTGTATCTTTACATGGGGGAGAAGCTGCCTCTGAAGATTTTTGCGAGAAAAAGGCCTTCGGAGTGGTAAGCCCAGCTCTATCTCGAGCTGTGGGTTGTTTTTGGCCTGACCCTTAGAGATTCATAACTGAGGGCATACTGGAAGGCGGCTCAAGTGGTGTTAAAAGTTAGGGTGGGGAGAGAGGACACCTTTGATAAGGGGCCACCTGGGGATCTATAGGCTTAATTTTATTTTGTTGTTATTCTTGCCTGCATAGGGAGTTCTTATTTTCGGCATATCTAGAAGGAGAACAATCTTGTGAATTTATTTCCTTTGTTGGGGAGAGATTTGAATCTATGGTGTGGCTTTGCAGCCCCTTCTGGGCCGGTTGATGCGATCCCTGCCGAGAGTAGCCGCGGGGGTTTCGCGCCTCCGCGCTCTGGCTTTTTTCTTATTTATATTAGGATCTGATTTCGGAGTCGTATTGCAACTCGAGCTGTAATTGACTCCGAGTTCCCATGTTCCCTGATTGGCGATGGTGGTGTTTATGCCGTGCTTTCAGGTGTTTTGCAATTTCCTTGGAGCTAATCCCCGAGTCGGGAACTCGACTTGGGATGGACGTATCTCAAAGCTCTGCTTGCTTGAGTTGGAGATAACGGTTTTTTTTCATTCCTCCGGGTGTGCTACAATACTTGGGTAAAGTCTCTGAATCGTATCGTGATTCGAGCTGTAATTGGCCTTTGATCCTTTTGGTGGGAGGGGAGCTCTGGTTGGCGATAGTGTTTTTCATTTGCCGCTCTTGGGCGTTTGGCGATTCTCTTGGTCTAGTCTCTGAGTCGTGTTGCGATCCAAGATGTAATTGAACTGTTAATGTTTTCGGGTGTTCCGGTCGGAGATAATTGCATTGATGTCGTGCCTTTAGGAGTATTGTGATTTTTGGGTCCAGTCTCCGAGTCACATTGCAACTCCAGCTGTAATCGACCCTTAAATTTTGTTTGAGTTTTTGGCCCGTGATGGTGATACTTACGTTGTTTGGTCGTAGAGACCTTTTGAAGGCCTGGGGTATTCGTGTGTGTTTGGGCCAGTTGCAGGCTTCCTATAGTAATATGCTTTGTAATTTATTTCTTCTCTTATGGTTTGTAATAATTATTTGTAACTACAATTGAGCAATAGTGAATTGGGAAAACTGGGCTTAGTTAAACATTGGCATGAGAATAGATATAAAACCTGCCTATTAGTGTCTATTTCTTTCAAATATTCTCACTACTATCTGCTAGATATCCTGCCTATACGTTATTTATTTGCTCGGTCATATTCTGTTATCATGTGCAGTAGATAGCATGCCTATAAGTTTTTATTTCATTTAATAAACTGTTATTTTGTGGATTAGATAACATGCTTATAGGATTTAATTTGTTGAACATGTTGTGATCCATATTTTTTTAGATGTCATGCCTCCAAGATTCACACTTCTGCATGTAGATACCATGTCTATAGGAGACTAAATAATCAAGTTTAGATCCATTCACCTAGATACCATATCTATAGGCCTAATCAATTTTTCACGACCGCTTAGCTAATATGCATGTTTTTAGGAGGTAATAAACAGGAAATCACCCAAAGGTAGAAGAAACACTCATAGTATAACGGCCTTTTTGTGCCACAATGTTAAAACTTGAAGTATGCATAAATGCTTTGCTAACTACACTAGAAAGCATGCCGATGGGGGTAAGTACTAATTCTGTGTAAGGCCGAGTGAAAATTTCTACTCAAAACCCGAAAGCTCGTAGTGCCAAGTTAGGAATATATGTTAGAAATTTGTAATATTGCTGTTGCTCGGACCTTTTCGACCGATCTATGCATTAAAATGTTATGGAATAATGTTTTCCAGAAAATTGCATTTAAACGGTTCATTATACAGTTACATAATAGTTATGCGGACCGCATAGCCGTCGCAGAGTCAGATAGTTTGATGGTTAATTTTAAGGTCAATTATGCGGCCCGTAATGCGATCACATAATTAGTATGCGGGCTGCATAGTCATCGCATAATATCCTTGGAATTTTGCAAGGGGCAGTTCCGTGGTGCATTATGCGACCGCAGAACAGGAATGCAGACCGCATTCTCGTCGCATACCGGATAGCTTGTTCAGGTTTTTGAAGCTATTTTTTGTCCCTTTTGCGGGTTGCATGTCCATTATGCGATCACAAATTTTGTTGGGGCTCCTATTTTCTAACTTTTAAGATCCCACCCCATCCAATTTAAAACACCCATTAGACCCCTTTTATTCTATTTTACTACTAATAGAGTGAGAGAGGAAATTCTAGACAGAGAGAGAGTGATCTTCATCAAGTCCGCACCCAATCCTTGCCTAAACCCTTGAGTAATTTCAAGTAAAGCTACTACGCCTTCACCCAAGAGGTAAGAACTTGAGCCCTAACCTTTGGTTTTGAAATTCACACTAGAATGAGTAATTATCTTGTGGCTTCATGGGTATAAAAATGAATTCTCTTGCATGCATAAAAGATAATAGGATATGGGGAGGTTGTGAACTAAAATGATAGCAATTGGTGTGTAAGATGATGAAATTCTTTTACAAAAGGGTCCCAAAATCACAATGCACACTTAGTGCCTGTTAATATACTCCAATAAACGAGAACCTTAATCATGTCTCCAATTCTTAGTTGAAATTGCAATTTTTATAAAATAGATCGAAGTCGTAGGAAATTATGCAATTTATTGTAAGGATTTAAGGAAAGCTCTATTGAGGTATGTATGGCTAACCCCTCCCCCCCCCC
>MU776512.1:139830-175911 GCA_026770625.1 Nicotiana glauca
ATTTTATTCATGCAGTACTTGTTATATCAAATGAATTGATATTGTGAAAATTTATGTGGAAGATGCATCTCCATGCGTTCAACATCCTATTTTTTGTACAATTTAGGATGCGTGGAGAACATGAGATATTTGCTAAGTGCCTAAATTTTAAGTCAAGGTTATATTGTGATTAATATGCCGAACTAGATGATATGTTCTCTATGCTTATAACTTGAATTGCTGTTGTATGTGCCTATGATCTTAAATGGCAAGGTTAATGTTGAAAATGGGAATAATGTGAAATGTGAGTTAGGGAATGTGGCCTAGTGCCAAGTATGATGTGGTAATTATGGCCCTCATGCCGATGTGAAGCAAAAATTGAAGTGAGATGATTAATGGAAAAAGGGTAACGTTTTCGTAAGATGGCTTAGCCGATCGGGCCGTGATCGGACGTTATGATGCACACATGGTGGTATTGTGTTGATAATTAAACTAGAAAGTGAGAATGAAACTCTGATTGAGGTATACGTCTCAAATGAGACGTCTTAGCCGATTAGGCCGAGATCGAACTCCATTCAAGAAAGCGGAGGTATTGAGAATAATGATGCACCCCAACCTAAAGTTACTGAAACTATATGTGAAACTTTAATATTGTTAACGAGGATAATGTTTGTAGCTTTGTAATGCTTATGATTTATTTTTAATCTTGTATGGTTGTTCTTTCTTACAGGATAGTGTTTAGTTTTACATACTAGTACTATTCTATGGTACTAATGTCTCGTTTGCCGGGGACACTACATTTTTTGAGTGAATGTAGGTGGCTCCATACTGAACAATGCTGATCGCGTGTAGTGGAGTATCCTCCTCTCAAATTCTTGGTGAGCCCCTTTCTCCTTCAAGGGGTTATGTTGTACATCTTTTGTTGTAGACTTCAACTTATGAGGTATAGTCGGGCCCTTGTTGTCGGCATTGTCATGATGGTCTTTTATGTCCTAAAGGTTCCGTAGGCGTTTGTGCGGGTTATGTTCGAGCATCGGATGGGTCAATGTACTGTATAGTAATTCTAAACTCTAGTTCTTCTAAATTGTACCTGCATGAAATCTTGAAGACTTAACCATGGTTTAATGTTTGTTATTTGAAAATGAATTGAGAATATTGAATGTACGATTTTTGCGATTGCCGAAATAAATAAAAGCATGGTCTTAATCGTATTGAGTTGGGTAGAAAGTCTTAAAAAGGCTTGCTCAGTAGGGTTCACTCGATTGAGTGCAGGTCGCGCCTCCCGAGTTTGGGGCATGACAAACTTGGTATCAGAATGTAAAGTTTTAAACTGTCCTAGGATGTCTCGGAATCATGTTTAGTAGAGTCTTTCTTATCGGTGTGTAGTCGACCACATCTATAAGTGGGAGGCTACTTGGGCATTTAGGAATAACACCCATCTTTCATATTCTTGTTCGTACGGCAATTGTGAAACTATTCCTCCTCTAACTAGTGCATTCTTTCAACTTTCAGTACATGGCACCAAAGAAGAAAGCCATAATTGGTGAAGAAGCCAATTCCACCACACGAGTGGCTAATGATTCCCTACTTGATACTACGGTTGGGGGTAGTTGCCCTGCCATCACCCTGCCTGATTCTTCTATTCCGGAGGAGACTACCTCGGTCCCTACACCTACAGAGGGTACCACCATCCCTCCTGCCCATACTCCTGTCCCACCTCCAGCCCCAACTTTCGGTTCCGGTATTTCTGATGGGGATCTTAGGGGAGATATTCAGATGTTGACCCAGCTAATGGCCTCTCAGGCCCAGAAGTCAAGTGTCCCACCTAGTTCATCTAGCCAGCAAGGGGATTCCACTAGTTCCAGGGTGAATAGAATTATTTAGTTAGACCCTCCAGTATTTTTGGGTACAAATCCAGAAGAGGAATCCCTAGATTTTATTGATGAGATGCACTAGAACCTTAGGGTTATGCATGAAACTGAGACAGAGGGAGTAGAGTTGTCTTCCTACAATCTAAAAAGGGGTGGCCTATGCGTGGTTTAAGTGGTTGGAAGATTCCCGTGAGGAGGGGATCCCTCCCGCAAGATGGAGCGAGTTCAACGATGCCTTTATAGATCATTTCTTGCCTGCTGAGACAAGGGCAGCCCGTGTAGCAGAGTTTGAGAACGTGAAGCAAGGTAGCTGATGTGTGTGGGAGTATCATATGGAGTTTGCCCGCCGGTCCAAGTATGCTATTCACATGTTGCCCACAATGGAGGCTAGGGTGCGCCAGTTTGTTCACGACCCTAATCCTTTGACTATTAATGAGGCTTCTACAACTTCCATGAATTATGCTAAGATGATAGCATTTTCTCAGGCCATAGAGAACCGTAAACTGAAGAATAGGATGGAGAGAGAGGGTAACAGAAAGACCATGTCTACGAGCAAAATGGGTGAATCACTAGATGGGGGAAGATCAGCTTTCTGGGGAGGATCATCTGCGCCGTCTCAGTCTGCTACGCAGATTTCATCTAGTGCATCGCTATCACGGCCTATCTAACAACAACAATTGAGTCGTTTCAGGCATAGTCAGGGCAACAGAAGATCCCACCAGTACGGACGGTCAGGAGAGAGATGCCAGCAGCAATAGAGGTCCTCGTGCCCCCGGTGTAGGAAGATGCACTAAGGATTTGCTACTTAGAGTTACCCATATGCTATGGATGCGGGTTGAGGGGCCACATTCAGAGTCATTGTCGTACATCCTGCCAGGGTGCGGCTAAGGGCACAACACAATCATTCACTCTAGCAGTTGCTACATCTTTAGCCCCCTCTCTAGCTCGAGGTACCCCAGCACCCGTGAAGCGAGGTGCAGCTAGGGGTGGTTCGCAGAGTTTGGGAGGACCCAGTCTGTTCTATGCTATGAGTGGTTGCCAGACTACAAAGACTTCACCAGATGTTTCTATAGATATTCTAACTATCCAATCTCATGATATGTCTGCACTTATTGACATAGGTTCCACCTTGTCCTATGTTACCCCATTTGTTGCTATGGAATTTGGAATAGAACTACAACAGCTTCATGAACCATTCTCGGTATCTACTCTGGTGGGTAAGCCTATTACGGCTGCACGAGTTTATAAAGGTTGTGTTATCGCGGTAGGTGGTATGGATACCATGGCCGATGTCATTGAATTGGGGATGGTCGATTTTTATGTAATAATGGGAATGGATTGGCTTTATAAATGTTTTGCCAAGCTTGATTTTCGGACTAGAACTATGAGACTTGAATTTCCTAGTGAGCCCATTGTGGAATGGAAGGGAGATAATGTAGTGCCTAAAGGTCAGTTTATAACTTAAGTCCGTAAAGATGATCAAGAAGTGGTATATCTATCACTTAATTCGGGTTACGGAAACAAATGCCGAGACACTTAGCCTTGAGTTTGTACCAGTCATGAATGAATTTCCGGATGTCTTTCTAGATGAGCTCCTTAGGATCCTACTAGATAGGAAGATTGATTTTGGGATCGATGTAATGCTAGGCACGCAGCCTATATCAATCCCACCTTATCGAATGGTGCCAGCAGAATTGAAAGAGCTAAAAGAATAATTGAAGGATTTTCTAGAGAAGGGTTTCATCCGGCCAAGTGTGTCACTACAGGCCGCACCGATTTTTTTTGTAAGGAAGAAAGATGGGTCGCCATGGACGTGTATTGACTACATGAAACTTAACTAAGTCACAGTAAAAACTAAATACCATTTACCAAGGATAGAGGACTTGTTTGATAAATTGTAAGGTGCTCCGTGTTTCTCAAAAAATTGACTTACAGTCCATGTATCAATAATTGAAGATGTGGGAGCAGGATATTCCAAAAACAGCTTTTAGGACTCGGTATGGGCAGTTTCAATTTCTGGTGATGTGTTTCGGGCTAACAAATATCAGCTTTTATGGATCCAATGATTGACTCCTCAAGATTTCCTAGACTCCTTAATGATAGTGTTCATTGACGACATTCTTGTGTATTCCCGAAGTAGGGAGGACCATGCTAACCAACTCAGGGTAGTTCTGCAGACTCTTCAGTGGCACCAATTGTATGCAAAATTTTTGAAATGTGTATTTTGGCTTGAATATGTCGCATTATTGGGTCATGTCGTCTTTATGGAAGGAATTATGGTTGATCCTCAAAAGATTACTGCAGTGAAGAATTGGCTTAGAGCTACCAGTCTAAAAGAGATTCATAGTTTCTTAGGTTTGACTGGGTACTAAAGAAGGTTTGTGGAGGGATTTTCTACTCTTGCCTCTCCCTTGACTAAATTGACGCAAAAAGCAGTTATGTTTTAGTGGTCCGATACTTGTGAAAGGAACTTCCAAGAATTGAAATCAAGATTCACTATAGCACATGTATTAACCCTACCAGAGGGTACAAAGGGATTTATGGAACATTATGATGCTTCAAGGATCGGGCTTCGGTGTGTGTAAATGCAATACGGCAAGGTTTTAGCTTACGCTTCTAGGCGATTCAAGAACCATGAATAAAACTATCCAACCTATGACTTAGAGCTTGCGGTAGTGGTGTTCGCACTAAAGATTTAGCGACATTATTTGTGTGGGATCCATGTAGATGTGTTTACACACCAAAAGATCCTTTAATATATTTTCAAACAAAAGGAATTGAATCTAAGACATTGAAGATGGCTAGAGTAACTCAAGGACTATGACATTGATATTCTCTATCACCCGGGAAAGGTTAATATTATGGTAAACGCTCTTAGTCGAAAATCTATGGGAATTTTGGCTCATTTGAAGGCATATTAAAGGTCGTTGGCCTGAGATTCATCAATTGGCTAGTTTGGGAGTTTGCCTTGTGGACTCTAATTAAGGGGGGTAATTGGGCAGAATAAGGCTAAATCGTTGCTTATAGCGGAGGTGAAAGAGAAGCAATTTAACGATCCGTTGTTAGCGTAGCTGAAAGAGGGGATTCATAAACACAAGGCTGCAATTTTTTCCTTTGACATGGATGATGGTACCCTATAGTACCAAGGCCGCCTATGTGTTCCGGAAATTGACGGTCTTCGAGAAAGGTCATGGAATAAGGTCCACTTCCAGGTAATCTGTGTACCCAGGTTCTACGAAAATATATCATGATCTTAAGGAAGTTTATTGGTGGAACAACGTGAAGAGGGATGTGGCGGACTTTATGGCTAACTATCCAATCTATCAGCAAGTGAAAGTCGAATACCAAAAGCCCGGTGGATTGGCTCAAAACATAGAAATTCTGATGTGGAATTGGGAAATAATCAACATGGATTTTATGGTGGGGTTACCGCACACTCCGCGCAATCTTGACTCAATTTGGGTGATTGTGGATCGACTCATGAAATCGGTGCACTTCTTGCCGGCCAAATCTACTGACACAGCAGAACAATATGCTCAGCTGTATATTAAGGAAATAGTCAGGTTGCATGGTACTCTAGTCTCAATCATTTCAGATTGAGGGGCTCAGTTCACGTCCAACATTGTGCAAGAAATTTCATCAAGTTTTTTGCACGCAGATAAATATTAGCATAGCTTTTCATCCTCATACCGACAGGCAAGCATAGTGGACAATTAAAATGCTTGAGAACATATTGCACGTCTGTGCTCTTGATTTCAAAGGTAGCTGGGATGATCATTTTCCACTTATAGAGTTTTCTTATAACAATAGCTTCCATGCTAGTATCCAGATGGTGCTATTTGAGGAAATGTATCATAGGAGATTTAGGTCTCCTATTGGGTGGTTCGAGGTTGGAAAACCGGAATTGATAGGGTCGGACCTTGTGCACAAGCCGCGGAAAAAGTCAAAATTATTAAGCAAAGGTTGAAAACTGCTCAGAGTTACCAAAAGTTTTATTCGAATGTTCGTCGCAGAGATTTGGAGTTCAAAGACGATGATTGGGTATTTTTTGAAGGTTTCCCAATGAAGGGTATCATGCGGTTTGGGAATAAAGGAAAATTGAGTCCAAGGTACGTCGGACCATACATAATCATTTTGAGAACTGGTCAGGTTGCATACAAGCTCGAGCTGCCAACCGAGATGTCATTGGTACACCAGTCTTCCACGTGTCTATGTTGAAGAAGGTCGTAGGAGATATGTCCACTATTGTGCCAGTTGAAACTATTAAGGTCGATGAAGAACTATCCTATAAAGGAATTCCTACTGCCATTCTTAATAGGTAGGTCCGAAGTTTAGAAATAAGGAAATTGCCTCCGTAAAAGTGTTATGGTAGAACCAGAAGGTTGAGGACGCCACTTGGGAAGTAGAGGAATAAATGAGAAGAAAGTACCCACATTTGTTTGTATAGCCATGTAATAGCTTTTATGCATTTGGTTCCTACGAACTCAATATACTTTGAATTGGTCTATTAAAAAAAATGTTTTGTTTTGTTTTGGTAATATGTTTCTTATCTGCCATGGTTAGTATTGCACAGGTTATGTTATGTCTATGGAGTAAGTATATTCTGTTAGGATATGTTTTTGGGGCTCTCTGGCAGGTAGATATGCCTAGGTACAAAGGAAACTCTAGTAAATTTTTTTGAAATTTTGGGAGTTAGCCAAATTAGGGGCTGTTGATACGTTTCATGTTGTGAAAAGCTGAGGTTGCATAAAGATTGCTAATGAGTGAACCTTGATCCTCATTCAACGACGAACGATCCTAAGTGGAAGAGGATCTAAGGCCCCGTGAAAATTTCTACTAAAAACCCGAAATCTCGAACCCTTTGGACTGATCTATGCATTAAAAAGTTAAGGAATAATGTTTTCTAGAAAAGTTCATTTATGCGGTTGCATAGTAGACCACATAGTCGTTGCAAAGTCAGACAGATTGAGGGTTAATTTCGTGGTCAATTATGTGGCCCATTATGAGGTCGCATAATCAATATGCGGGCCACATAGTCATCGCATAATCCCCTTAGAGTTTTTCGAGGGGCCGTTTCATGGTGCATTATGTGACCGCAGAACTGGTATGCAAACTGCCTTCTTGTCTCATACCTGGGTAGTTTGTTCAGGTTGTCGAAGCCATTTTTGCGGTCCCTTTTGAGGGCTACATGTCCATTATGCTATTGTAGATTGTGACAGGGCTCCTATTATCTAGCTTTTAAAACCCGACCACATCCCATTAAAAACACCCCATTAGACCCCTTTTATGCTATTTTACTACAAATACAGTGAGAGAGAATGTTTTAGAGGGAGAGAGAGTGATCTTCATCAAGTCCCCACCCAATCCTTGCCTAAACCCCTGTAGAATTTCAAGTAAAGCAGCTAGGCCTTCACCCCAAGAGGTAAGAGCTTGAGCCCTAACCTTTGATTTCAAAATTCACACTACAATGAGTAATTAGCTTGTGGGTTCATGGGTATAAAAATGGATTCTCTTGCATGCATAAAAGACAATAGGGTATTGGGAGGTTCATTACAAAAAAAAATTGTATTTAGCTACCAACGTCATCGCTAATATGTCGCTATATCTCCTATAGCTAGAAGAATTTCTTGATAATTTGTCGCTAATCCGTCGATAAATGAGATTAGCGACGAATTTTTCTGTTTAGCTACAAAAATTTTCTGTCCCCATAACCAGATTTTTCAGTGGTTGTTGTGAACTAAAAAGATAGCGATTCAGGTGTAAGATGATGAAAATATTTCAAAAAAAGGTCCTAAAATCAAGATGCACCCTTAGTGACTGCTAATATGCTCAAATAAGCTACAACCTTAATCATGTCTCTAATTCTTGGTTCAACTTTTAATTTTCATAAAATAGATCAAAGTTGTTAGGAAATTCCAAAATTTATTGTAAGGATTTAAGGAAAGCTCTATTAAGGTATGCATGGCTCAAACCCCCTCTTCTTAGAAATTGAACCTCCATGTTGTCCGTGCAAATGTTGTAAGTTCGAAATTTGATTGAAGTAGTACTTGTTATATCAAATGAATTGATGTTGTGAAAATGTATGTGGAAGGTGCGTCTCCATTTGTTCAATTATTCTTTGTAAAATTGAGGATGCGTGGAGAACATGAGGTATGGGCTAAATGCCTAAATTTCAAGTCGAGGTTACATTGTGATTAATATGCCGAACTAGATTAATTCCTCTCTATACTTATAACTTGCATTGCTTTTGTATGTGTCTATGATCTTAAATGTCAAGGTTAATGTTGAAAATGGGAATATTGTGAAACGTGAGTTATGGAATGTGGCCTAGTGCCAAGTATGATGTGGTAATTATGGCCCTATGTGCCTATGAACTAATATATGCAAAGCAAAAATTTAAGTGAGATGATTAATGGAAAAAGGGTAACGTCTTGGTAAGACGGCTTAGCCGATCAGGCCGTGATCGGATGCCATGCTACACATATGGTGGTATCGTGCATATATTGAAACCGGAAAGTGAGAATGAAACTATGATTGAGGTATATGTCTCAAATGAGACGGCTTAGCCGATCGGGCCGAGATAGGACTCTGCTCCATAAAGCGGTAGTATTAAGAATGATGATGCAACAATATAGAATGCCTCAACCTAAAGTTACGGAAACTATGTTAAACTATGTGAACCTTTTATATTGCTAATGTGGAGATTATTTGTAGCTTTGTGGTCCTTATGATTTCTTTTTACTCTTGTACGGTTGTTCTTTATAACATGATGGTGTTTAGTTAAACATACTAGTACTGTTCTATGTTACTAACATCCCTTTTGCCGGGACCGCTATGTTTTTGAAAGAATGTAGGTGGATCTATATCGGATAGTGACGATCGTGCATAGTGGAGTATCCTCCTCTCAAAGTCTTGGTGATATTTTAGGGGTTATGTTGTACATCTTTTCTTGTAGACTTTCACTGTTGAGATATAGTCGGGGCCTTATTACCAGCATTGTCATAATTGTCTTTTGTATCCTTGGAGGCTACGTATAAATTTGTGTGGGTTATGTTCAGACGTCAGATGGTTCAATGTATTGTATAGTAATTATAAACTCTATTTCTTCTAAAATGTAACTGTATGAAATCTTGAAAACATAAACATGGTTTAAGGTTTGTGATATGAAAATGAATTGACAATGTTGAATGTACGATTTTTGTTGTTGCCTAAATAAATGAAAGCATGGTTTCCTTAATCGTATTGAGTTGGGTAGAAAGTGTTTAAAAGGCTTGTTCAGTTAAGTTCACTCAATTGAGCGCTGGTCGCGCCTCCCGAAGTTGGGGCGTGACATTCCCACCTTTTCTGTTGTCAATGGTCACTTAGATAACCTACCTATAGGTTCAAGTTCTCTAACTAAAATCAGTAGGCAACTTATAGGTATTCGTCTGCTTGCCTTAGTAAAACTGCTGCATATTTTGTGTTTATTTTGATATCCTGCCTATATGACCCTTATCGCTTTTAAGAAATTGCTTGTTTAAATAACGTGCATTTGTTTGTTTATTTGTGGAGGTAAATATGAGCTGCCTTAATTGATCCTTCGTATGATAGTCCAACTTGTTCATGTTTTTCACTTACATTTTCTCCTCTTAAGCACCATAGGTGAGTTTAAAACCACTTTAAATAGAAGTCCTAAACACTTCCAGGCCATATGTAAGGGGTGTCTAGTGCACGCATAGGGAACGTATTGGATGTTATTAGAACGCTTAGGTAATAAACAAAAGGGAAGGGTAATCGGGAGGTAAAAAGGAAATGATGACCTATGCATTAATACTATGTGTAGCACCCTAACTTGGGGACGATTACCAAGTATTGCACAGAAGTGATCCTAAAAGCTAAAAAACCTTTTACCCTTTTAATCCTTGTTTTTCTAAAAGTGATATCTGTTGATTGTTTGCTTATAAGACAAATTTTCTTAAATTAAGTTTGGCCGAGACCCACCATTGTGGACCTCGAGAGATGCCTAACACCTTCCCTTAAAGGTAATTTCGAGCCCTTACCAAATACTCTGGTAATGTAAACTAGTTTACAAGTTATTTGTTCTAGGTGCCCTAATGCACCTTAATCCGTTAGGTGGAGACTCTTCAAATCTCATACCTAATTCCTAAAAGGAAAAGGAGTTGTCCTAGAATGTCATAACCAGGACTCTGCAAAAAAAAAGGGCACGACAATACTCATATTACACTCTTCCCTTCTTGTACGGAACCAGGTACTTTTGGGGACAGTGGTTGCTAAACTTAGAGCACTTCCTGCTTGGAGACTTTTTTACGTAGCTGCTTTGGCGACCGCATATCTTGACTCTCCTTCTTTTCCTTTTATTTAGCATTGTTCTATCTTTTCAGACAACTGCATTAGAAGTTTTGACTATGTGATATATAGTAGCTCATGTACTCAGTGACTCCTAGATTTTGGGAGATCTTGTATTCAGTCGCAGTATATTCTTCTCGATTACTGATGATATTATCACTATTAAGCTTATTTTTTCATGTTTCAAATTTAAAAATGCGTTGTTAATTGTGATTGTTAGACTTGCCTTGTTCTATGTTACGTGCCATCACGACATGTGGAGTTTGGGGTCGTGGGAAGTTGTATCAGAGCCTAGGTTACATAGGTCTCACAAGTCATTAGCACATATACTAGAGTCTTGTGGATCAGTATGACAATGTTTGTACTTATCTTCGAGAGGTTACCAGACCCTTAAGAAAACTTTTCTAAAGTAAAAATTTGAGATTTGAACATCGATTCAGGTCGAATTTGGATGAAACATGTATTGTTGGACTTTGTATTCAAATGGGTGGTCAAAATTTATGAGTTTTATCGGATTTAGGGAGCGGGACTGTATTGACGTTCTGGTTGGATTTGAGTACTAGATTAACGATTTGACTTTTATCATTTGAGGTGATTCCTATGGACTATTTTATTTTATTGTGTAATTTTTTGCTAGATTTGAGCTGTTCGGAAGTCGATTCATGCAAAAAGGTATTCTATAGTGTTAATTTAGCTTGTCTGAGGTAAGTATCTTGCCTAATCTTGTTGACGAAATAACCCTTAAGATATGACCTTATTTGTCTAAGTGAAATATGTGGGAAGTGATGCATATGCAAGAGGATGAAAGTGTATGCGAGTCCTATGTATGATTCATGTTTGGAGTAGTCTTTAGGTCGTATTATTCCTTTATTTGGAGTATGTGCTTCTTACGGTCAGGCTTTATATGTTGTATGACTACGTGAACTCCGTGAATCATAATAGAGATCATGTGTAGGTGTTGATTTCCTATTGAGCATGATATTTTTTGTTCTATGGCATATCCCCCTGGTTTGAGCATTAGTTGTACACTCACATATGCATACACTTTCGCATGCCAGCTTTTTTAGTCCATGAGTATGTGATTTGATATCCATTGTACATGTATATGAATTCTTTTATATGCGTATCTGAGATATAATAGCACGTAAGTGGTCAGGGTCGTTGTTATATATGGCATGTGAGAAATACGTGCAATACATGAGTTGTCCATGCAGCGTATAGATAAGGATCAGTCGCCCTCACATGTTTCATTCTTGATGGTGCATATGTATATTGTGAGAAGCCGACGGGTTTTTGATTGATGTGGATCTTGGCAAAGTTGATCATTGGTTCGACTTTGTATCTCTTCTCTATTTGCAAACTCCTTAGATTTATACATTAATTTTCTACGTATCTTCTAAATATTCTAGTCCAAAATGTTTACATGCTCGTATGCATATCTTCTTTATATGATACTTTACATAATAAGATGAGACACAATATATATATTCTCTATATGTGAACTTGTGTGACTTCACTTGTTTAATCATGCATATTTTCTCCACATGAAATTCATGAAGGATTAATTGAGTTATTATGCATAGCTTCTCTATATGCACTTGTTGAAGGATTAATTGTTATATCATGCATATCTTCTCGATATGCAAGTGCTGAAGGATTATTGGGTACGTTACGCATATCTTCTGTATATGCATTTGTGGAATGATTATTTGATACTTCACGTATATCTTCTCTATATGAAAGCTTGATGATTTAATGATCTTGGATGCATTTCCTCTACATAGAATAAGTTGTAAAATGGGAATAGTATCGGGGCATATCTTCTCTATATGCAATTGTTCATGTATTATTTTTTATCAAAAGCATACCTTCCTTACATGTTGAGCTGTTAAGAGACTTACGCATATCTTCTCACGTGCACTATGTGATACCTCTATTTTCCTGTTTAGACTGCATTACTACCTTTGAGTACACGAATATATTATTTAGTTATGCAAGTCGTATATATATATCCTTGGCCTGAGAACTCGTCACTACTTGACTGTGGTTAGTCATGATATTTACTAAGTACATAGGGTCGGTTGTACTCATGCTACACTCTTATACCTTGCGTGCAGATCTTAGAGATGAGTTGTTGTGGATGACGAAAGCCAGCATTGAATATGTACCTACTTTCCAGGCATAGTTACCGCTTATCCTTGGTAGCTTTTAATTTGTACTTTGTTCATGTATATTCAAAACAGATATTGTATCTATTTTTGTACCGGCTTTGTAAATCCAAATCTTAATGGTTCATGACTTTTATTTCTAATCATTGGGATATTGTATGCAAAATCATTTATTGATTATTTATGTTTTTTATAAGAATTGTGGTAACTGTTGTTTAGCTTATCCAGCGGATAGTGTTATGGCCATCACGACTAGGTAGAATTTTGGTCATGACAAGATACTAAGGGTTTAAGACAAGATTAAGGAGACCTAGATTTATGATTTTCCCAATTGTCGGAATCTTTCCCTCAACATCTTTTATAATTTTGCCTAATTATTTGCTACTAATCGCGAACACTTTAGTTGCAGTAATTTTCCCTGAGAAACTACAATATTATACTGGACATATTCTCTAGATAAAAAATTAGCTATTCATCTTGAATGTCCTTTCCTCTAAAGGTCTTATTTCACCCTAAAAAAGTGTCTCTCCCTCGAAAGTTGTATAAAAATTACGTTTAGAGTGTATTTATGTGACATAGATAGGGTAGGGGGTCGTCCAATGCAACTTAAATCTTGGAGGAAACTAGAATATGTGTCCACGCTCGTGCGTCACGTGCCCATAGATGCAGACTCAAATTTTTAAAAAAAATCCATTTTGCAAAGCGATCCGCGCCTTTGCTTTATTTTATTATTTTGTGCACTCAATAGTCTCATTTTCCACGTCTGATTTCGTGCCATGCACGCGAATGGACGAGCTCCAAGTTCTTTCATCTTTTCTTTTCTTTGCAACAAATTGAAATCTTCTGATCACTAATAATTCAAACTTACACTCACACACAAGAAATGCGTAATGAGAAAATCTTACTTTAAAAACCATGTACTCCCCCCAACTCTCACGACAAATGAGAGGAAAATATACTACAAAATCCCACATTTTCTCATCCTCGATCAACTTAAAATTAAGTACATTAGGAAAAAAAAAATTCAAACCTACTCAAGCATCAAACCTATAGCTATTGTTTATACCAATACTTTCAACGCACCATAAGCGTTATTCATACTTTTTTGTAATGTTTTACGCCATGCCATGACTAATTATAATAGTTATATGACTCTTTCTAGCTTCCTAGACTAAAAAATTTACTCTAATGCATTTCTTAAAAAGGCTTGCTTCTTGCGCTATCACGACCCTAAAACAGACAAGGTCGTGATGGCACCTATCATGAAACTAGGCCAGCCGACACAAACCCCAAACCAACTAGAAATTCATTATAAGACATTTAAAGTCAATAATTAACTAGAGATCCCATAATATAAGTCTAAATAGACAATGCAAAAAATATAACAAAGCCCGACGACGGGGTGTCACCAGTCATGAGCAACTACATCTCGTCTAAGAATAAGAAAAAATAACACATTCTGAAAGCAATGCTAATACAAGGCTAAATAAGATAGGAAGGTGAAGCACTAGGCTGCGAATGCTAAGCAGCTACCTAGTCAACTCCGAGGATCCGCTGGAAAGGAAATTAGCACTCACTATCGCAACCCGAGGCTCCTGGATCTGCACACAAGGTGCAGGGAGTAATCTGAGTACACCAACCTAGTAAGTAACAATAGGAAATGTAGCTGAGCAGTAAGAAAATACGTAAACTATGTCATAACTCTACAACAAATGGTATAAGTCTAGAACAAGGAAGTAAAGCATTAAAACTCGTAAAAGTCAACTCAGTTCAGTAAAACCTTTTAAAACTTCTTTCAATAGTTTCGAACGAGTGATGAAAACAGTGTGTAAAAGGATAGAGTCGTAAATAGCCCTTTTGAGCAAAACAAGTACCATAAACTGCCCCTTGGGCATAATATCAACAGAACCAATCCCTCAACCCACCTCACAATCACTCGTATCATCCCCTCGAGCAACAACATGAAACAAAACAGCCTCTCGGCAATATCACATCACACACTGGGTACCTGCACTCACTGTGGGTGTACATACTCCAAAGGGGCTCCTACAACCCAAACTCTATCACAAGCCATCTTGTGGCCTAAAAAACCAGGCCCTTAGCCTCTCATATATCACAAATCAGTGTAACACACTGCAGTGTGTAGCACAATCCTATAAAATCATCACAACACAGGCCCTCGGCCTCAATCAGTCAGAACTCACTCAAACCCCTCGGGAAGACAGTAAAATAGGTACTCGTCTCAAAATATCATTCATAACAACAAAAGGAGGAAATAAAACCCGAGTTATAAAATCAGCAAAATTATAGCATGACAAAGTGTAAATATTACCGAAATAGTGAGGAATCAATTGTAAAAAAAACCCTTAAGGGTCCAAACAATCGGCACAAGGCCTAAACACGGCACTTAGCCTCAAACATAGTAATATTTTCCAAACCAGAATAATATTAAACATTGTTCAATCAAATATTGGACTTAGCAGTTGTATGGGACGGACCAAGTCACAATCCCCAATAGTGTACGAGCCCACGCTCGTCATCTACCGTGTTCCACACCTCAAAATAGTACAATGATGTGAATTCCGGGGTTTCATACCCTCAGGACAACAGTTACGATCATTACTTACCTCAATCGGGGCCATACTCTAGCCCCCGATGCCTTTGCCTCTCGAACTTGCCTCTGAACACTCTAAATCTATCCAAAACCAGAATATATTCATCAATATATGTTAAAGGAACAGAAACCACTCTAAAATAACCAATTTACCCCAAGAATCCCGAAATTTACAGAAACTAACCCCCGGTCCCATGTCTCAAAATCCATTAAAAGTCACATCAATAGAATATTTACATTCTCATGAGTTCTTACATATCAAATATACAAAAATCGACCACAAACAACCCTTCAAATCCTTAATCAAAGGTATCCAATTTCAAGCCGTAGTTATTCAATCTTTAACCCTTAATTTCCATAACTTCCAAGTCCAATTAGTAAGAAAATTCCATAGGATCGAGTTTTATGTTCATGAATCTTACCCCAACGAAGTTCCCTTGAATTCCCTCTTGAAAAGCTCCCAAAAAGCTCCAAAACTGACTCAAACATGGTAAAGAAAAGCTGAAAATTGCAACGGAAACCTTATATACGTTCTGGCCTAGGGATTCCGCACCAGCGGCCCAAATCTCGCTCCTGCGGACCGCACCTACAGTTAAGACCACTGCTTCTGCGGCTTTTCATTAAACCACCCAGGGCCGCATCTGCATCTAGGAACTGCCCATGTGGTCCCGCGGATGAGCCTAATGCACCCCATTTTCGGCCAAACTCCAACTGACCCGAATCCGCTTCTGCGACTTCCTCCCCGCATCGGTCACCAATACTCAGATGCGAAAAAAACATAAGCAAAAAATCTACAGCTCTCTCAAAAAAATCCAAACTCTCTGTCAACCATCCAAATCAATCCCGAGGTACTCGTGACCTCAACCAGCCATGTCAATAAGTCACATACCACTATTCAAACATGCCACAACCCTCGGAACACCCAAACAATATCGAATCATCAAAATACCCTCGGATTCAAGCCTAAGGTTTCCCATACATCCGAATTCTGCTTTTGATAAAAAAAGTCTATCAACCCTCATCTGAATGACCTAAAATTTTTCACACGCGTCCCTAATGACACAACGGACCTACTCAAATTTCCCGAACTCCATTTGCTCCCAATGTCTGCTACCAACCGAAAAATGCAAAAATTCCAATTTTGCAAATTCAATCCTAAATCTACCTCGAACCTCCAAAACCCCTTCCAATCATGATCCTAAGTCCCAAGTCACCTACCGAAACTATCCGAATCGTAAAAACCAAATTTCGAGGTCATTAACTCCCAAGTCAACTTTCGGTTGACTTTTCCAGCGAAAAGTCCAACTTAAGGGACTAAGTGTCTAAAAACTCTACCAAACTATTCCAAACACTAACCAATGAACCCAAAACCACTTAATATAGCTGAACAAGACATAAAGAAGCAGAAATGGAGAAAACGGAGCAATAACTCATGAAACAACTAGGCGGATCATTACATCCTCCCCCTAAAAAAACATTCGTCCTCGAACGGGTCAAGAAACATACGTGAAACCTCAAATAGGTGAGGATATTTTCTTTGCATCTCCCGCTCTATCTCCCAAGTAGCCTCCTCCATGGGGCAACCCTTCCACTGCACTTTTACTGAAGCTATATCCTTTGATCTCAACATTCGAACCTGACGCTCCAAAATGGTTGTTGGCTCCAAATCATAAGTCAAGTCACCGTCTAAGTGTATAGTTTTAAAATCCAAAACATGAGATGAATCACCAATATACTTTCATAGCACAAAAACATGAAATAACAAATGCACACTCGACAAGCTGGGTGGCAAAGCAAGCTCATAAGCCACCTCCTTGATCCTCCGAAGAACCTCAAGAGGCCCAATGAACCCAGGACTCAATTTACCCTTCTTCCAGAATATCACAACACCCATCATGGGCGAAACCTTCAGTATAACCTTCTCAACAATCGTACAGGACACGTCATGAACCTTCCTATCATCATAACTCTTTTGTCTCAACTGTGCTACACGAAGCCGCTCCTGAATAACCTTCACCTTGTCCAAAGCACCCTGCACTAAGTTCGTAACCAAAAGCCTTGACTCACCCACCTCAAACCATCCAACTGGGGATCAACATCACCTCCCATATAAAGCCTCATATGGAGCTATCTAAATACTCTATTAGTAGCAGTTGTTATAAGAAAACTCCGCGAGCTTTAGAAACTGATCCCATGAACCACCAAAGTTAATCACACAAGCGCGCAACATGTCTTCCAATATCTGAAAAGTGCACTCGGACTGTCTGTCCATCTGAGGGTGAAAAATTATGCTCAACTCGACCTGAGTACCCAACTCTCTCTGCTCGGCTCTCAAAAACTACAAAGTGAATAGAGTGTCTCTATCTGAAATGATGAAAACTAGGACACCATGCAAGCGAATAATCACTCGGATATAGATCTCTGCCAAACGCTCTGAAGAATAGGTACTACAAATAGGAATGAAGTGCGTGGACTTGGTCAACCGATCCACAATCACACAAATAGCATCGAACTTCTTCGAAGTCCATGGGAGCCCAAATATAAAGTTCTTGGTGATCTGCTCCCACTTCCACTTTAGAATATCGATCTGCAGAAGCAAGCCATCTGGTCTGTGATGCTTATATTTCACATGCTGATAGTTGAGACACCGAGCTACAAATCCGACAATATCCTTCTTCATTCTCCTCCACCAATAGTTCTATCTCAGATCCTACATCTTTGAACACCCGGATGAATAGAATACCATGAGCTCTGGGCCTCCTCGAGAATAAACTCCCGAAGCCCATCCACATTGGGCATACATATCTGACCGTGCATCCTCAACCCCCTATCATCACCAACAGCCACATCTCCAGCATCATCATGTAGAACTTTGTCCATAAGGAAAAGCAAGTGAGGATCATCATGCTAGTGGTCTCTAATACGATCAAACAAGGAAGACCGAGAAACCATACAAGCTAAGACCCGACTAGGCTATGAAATATCCAACCTCACAAACCGATTGGCCAAGGCCTGAACATCAATTGCAAGAGGTCGCTCTCTCCAACAGTAATATATACCAAACTACCCATAATCACCACATTCCTACTCAAAGCATCGGCGACTACATTTTCCTTCCTTGTATTGTACAAGACAGTAATATCGTAGTCCTTTAGCAGCTACAACCATCTCCGCTGCCTTAAATTGAGATCCTTCTACTTAAATAAGTGCTAGAGGCTACGATGATCAGTAAACACCTCTCAAGACATACCACACAAATAATGCCTCCAAATATTCAATGCGTGAACAATGGTAGCCAACTCTAGATCATGAATCGGATAGTTGTTCTCATGAAGCTTAAATTGACGAGAAGCATACGAAATAACTCTACCCTTATGCATCAACACATATCCAATACCCACTCTCGAAGCATCAGAATACACTGTATAAGAACATGAAGCTGATGGCAATACTAACACTAGAGCTGTGGTGAATGCATTCTTGAGCTTCTAAAATCTCACCTCACACTCTGCTAACCGTGCTCATGACTCATAAGACCTATTTAACCAACACTCTAATACCAACTTATGACGACCCTAAAATGCAACCGGTCGTGAAGGCGCCTATCGTGAACCTAAGCAAGCTGAAACAAACCCTTAACCAACCCAAAATTTATTATAAGACTTTTAAAGTCAATAATTAACTAGAAATCCCATAATATAAGTTGAATTAGACAATGCAGAAAACCTAACACATCCCAACATCGGGGTATCATAAGTCATGAGCAACTACATCTCGTACAAGAATAAGAAAAAACAACACAGTCTGAAAGCAATGCTAATACAAGGCAAAATAAGAAAGGAGGGAGAAGCACTAGGCTGTGAATGCCAAGCAACTGCCAAGTCAACTTCGAGGATCTGTTGTAGAGCAAATCAGCATTTACTATCGCGACCCGAGACTCCTGGATCTACACACAAGGTGCAGGGAGTAATCTAAGTATGTAAACCCAGAAAGTAATAACAGCAAAGGTAGCGTAGCAGTAAGAAAACACATAAACCATGTCATAATGCTACAACAAAAAACATAAGTCTATAACAATGCACTAAAGCAATAAAAGTCATAAAAAGTCAACTCAGTTTAGTAAAACCTTTTAAAACATCTTTCAATAGTTTCAAATGAGTAATGAAAACATTGTGTAAAAGGATATAAACATAAATAGCCCCTTTAGGCAAAACAAGTACCATAAACTGCCCCTCAGGCTACCTCATAATCATTTGTATTAGCCCCTCAGGCAACAACATGAAACAACAATAGCCCCTCGGTCAATATCACATCATACACTAGGTACCCACGCTCACTAGGGGGTATACAGACTCCGGAAGGGCCAGCCCAAGCGCAATCACAAGCCATCTCGTGGGATAAAAAATCAAGCACTCGGCCTATGATATATCATAAATCAGTGTAATACGCTGCGGCGTGCAAGCCGATCCCATAACATCCTCACAACTCAGGCCCTTGGCCTCACTCGTTAAAAACTCACTCTACCCCCTCGGCCAAACAGTAAAATAGGTACTCGACTCAAAATATCATTTATAACAAAAAGAGTAAATAAAACCATGAGTTATGAAATCAACGAAGTTATAGCATGATGGAGTGTAAATATTAGCAAAACATTGAGGAAGCAGTTGTAAAAACAAGCCTCTAAGGATCCAAACAATCGGCATATGGCCCAAACACGATATTTAGCCTCAAACATTGTAATATATTCCAAAACAAAATAATAATAATCAGTGTTCAATCAAATACGCGACGTAATAGTAGTACGGGACGAACCATGTCACAATCCCGAACAATGTATGACCCAACGCTCATCATCTAGGGTATGCTTTACCTCAAAATAGCGATGATATAAAATATAGGATTTCATACCCTCAGTACAATATTTATGATCACTATTTACCTCAATCTAGTCAAAACTTTAGCACGATGTGCCTTTGCCTCTCGAATTTGCCTTCGAATGCTCAAACCTATCCAAAACTAAAATATACTCATCAATATATGCTAAAGGAACAAAAGCAACTCGAAAATAACAAATTTACACCAAGAATCCCAAAATTGACCAAACTCGACCCCGGGGCCCACATCTCGGAATCCAATAAAAGTCACACCAATAGAATCCTTACATTTTCCCGAGTTCGAACATATCAAATATACCAAAATCCGACAACAAACAACCCCTCAAATTCCCAATCAAAGGTCTCCAATTCAATCCCTAGTTCTTCAATTTTTAACCCTTAATTCCATAAATTCCAAGTTTAATCAGTAAGAAAATGCCATAAGATCGAGTTTTAGGTTCAACAATCTTACCGCAATGAAGTTCCCTTGAATTTCCTCTTCAAAATCTCCCAAAAACTTTCAAAACCGACTGAAAATTGTGAAGAAAAGCGGAAAATCACAAAGGAAACCTTATTTTGGTTCTGGCCCAGGGATTTTGCACTTGCGGCCCAAAATTCTCTCTCCTGCGGACCGCACCTGCGGTCAAGACTGCTGTTTCTACGAATTGTAATTAAATCACCCAGGCTGTATCTGCGTCAAGGATCTGCACCTGCAGTCCCGTAAATGCATCTAATGCACTGTATCTACGGCCAAACTCCAACTGACCTAAATCCGATTTTGCAACATCCTCCCCGCATCTGCAGCATCGCACCTGTGGTCCCCAATCCGCAGGAGCAGAAAGAATAGAAGCGAAAAATTCGCAGCCCTCTCTAAATCTATCATAAGGCCTCAGGACCACAACCAATCACCCCAACAAGTTACCACTATTCAGACTTATACCAACCCTCAAAACACCCAAAACTGCATCGAATCATCAAAACACCCTCGTATTGAAGCCTAAGGTTTCCAAAAATTCTGAATTCAACTTTTGATCAAAAAGTCTATGAACCCTCATTCGAATGAATTGAAATTTTGAACACACATCCCAAATGACACAATAGACATACTCAAATTTCCGGAATTCCATTCCGACCCCTATGTCAAAATCTCCACTACCAACGGAAAAATGCCAAAATTCTAATTTCGTCAATTCAAGACTAAATCTATCCCGAACCTCCAAAATACATTCTGATCATGCTCCTAAGTCCCAAATCACCTCCTGAAGCTATTTGAATCATAAAAGTTAAATTCCAAGATCGTTTACTCACAAGTCAATTTTTGGTTGACTTTTCCAACTAAAAGTCCAACTTAAGAGACTAAGTGTCTCATAACTCTACCAAACCATTTCGAACACGAACCAACCAACCCGATACCACATAATATAGCTAAAAAGGACATAAAGAAGCAGAGATGGAGAAAAAGCAGCAGTAACTCATGAAACGACCGACAGGGTCGTTACATACGCCAACTCATAATTACGAGTTCCTTACCAATCCATCATAAAACATATGCCCTCACTAACAAAGGAAAGAGTATAATCAGTCTACACACTTAAATAGGATTCAAGAATAATTTAAGAACTCATAATTGAAATAATTCACACTATCGCAAAAAAATTCATATTCCCCCAAAGTTCATTCCATACGTTTGCCCGGAGTGTAAGTCTCTACTAATTTAAGCTTGTAAAGTCTAGGATCCATTAGGTATTTATGGACTGTAATGTAGGCTAAGATACGAGTAGGATAGATATTTGTAACAATGAATAACCCTCCTAATCACTTTTAATACCCTATATTTAACTTTTAAGCACATTCTCTTCATGATCACTCAACACATTGCTACGAAATAATACATAACATGACCAATTGTCTTTAAGAACATCTACATAATCACTAGAATATATCAAAGTGAATTGGATGATTATTCACGTTTTCTCTTGTTGATTTTTTGAATTTTCTTCCTCAAAATATTTTCAACACCCTCCATAAGCTGGTATTTCTTGTTAGTGACTATCACATTACATATAGACATCTTCTATGGTTCCACTCAAAAGCTACCCAGTCTCTTCCCTAACTTTTCTAGCGATATAAATTCTTTTGGAGGTAAACATTCAACAAGATTTAATAAAGAACAAAGGGGATTGGTTCGTAATGTGGGTGTCAAAGAAAAGGTCTATAGACTCAAATTGGTTGACTACAGATACTATTACTAAAAGTAGGCAAACATGCTAAATGGTCAATCAAAGAAATGCTTATATCACTTCCTAAACTTACAAGACTTAATAATATCGCTTCGACTCACACAAGGAGCAAGTTGTAGACTAACTATGAATGGAACAGAGTACAACTAAAATTTTACCTCACAAAATGCACATGACTCACTCAGGAAAACTCATACCCGACTCTTAAAGTAACTATCACAATTATCATGTAATCTAAATACATTGAAAGTAATAATAAGATTCCACAGAATAGACTAAGTGTATGTAATCATAGAAATTATTGAGAAAGTACTTAGTTCAAATACGCCGAACCTAATCCCCGATATAAATAATGTCAACAACATAGACACTCTAGTTTTCATCACATTATCACTTCAAAAAGAAAAAATGAAAATCTTTTTGTATATTTATTTATACATAAACCCTCAATAAAATTATCCAAGAAGTCCATTGTCGGAAAAGGATAAACCTTATTGTAATTTCTAGCTACAAAAAAAAAAACAACCTGGTTCAAAGAGTCATCCCTTGGAAAAGAAACGTAACTATAAGAAAAACCAAAAGGTATTATTTCTACCTAATTATTCATTCTCTGAATTATTTTCTTAATTAAACTACAAAATTAAAAGAGCACAAAATCATTCAGACAATCTGTACACCGCACACCTAAAATTATAAATTATGCCTAGTGTACACCATAAATACAATAAGGTAAAAAAAAACTCCTTGGTAAGTTTAATGCTGAAGAATTAATAGCTCATAGGGTACTTAGACTTCTCTCAGTCCCGGTCCTTTTTATGGGCATCCTATACTAAGTTCGAACTATTTAGTATACTTTTGCATCCTTCCACCGGCTTTACTTATCATGTTCGTATTCTTACAAAATCAAAATAGTACTACAAAACTAACATAATAAAATAAATAATAAAAATACTACCAATAAATAAAACCACTAAAGTTGGTTTGCCTCCAAACAAGCACGTGATTTAACATCCCAGCATGGCGTGAATAACATTTTGTCTCCACCTCGAGCCGAAGAATTGAACCCCTAATTTTTCTTCAAATTTTTGGTTATGCTCTAGGGTGGTAAAATAAATCTTCCAGGCCTAAGAAACCAATGTAGTATTATACACTTCTTAGCCTTTAGATGAGGTATGCAATCCTATCTTTTCGACACAAAAATTTCAGAATGTAGGCAACTTGTTCCTCATTTCTTGACACTTCAATTGGCTTGGATGACTTTATTCTATATCATCATCCAAACGTAATGTTGAATAGTATTTTGAGTGAGAACCAATGCACGAAGGGTTATTCTGCGCCATGTTTTGATTATTAATGCACGAACGAACATTCCGTTCCATGTTTTGATTATTAATGCACGAAGGAACATTTTATGCCATGTTTTGATTTTTAATGTATGAAGGAACATTTCGTGCCATGTTTTGATTATTAATGAACAAAGGAACATTTCGTGCCATGTTTTGATTATTAATACACGAAGGAACATTCTGTGCCATGTTTTGATTATTAATGCACGAAGGGACATTCCACGCCATGTTTTGATTATTAATGCACGAAGGGACATTCCATGCCATGATTTGATTATTACTCTCGTTGACTTTGTAGTTGTACCGTTTCATTCCATATTTATTGACCTTGTATTCTAAACTGCTAAAGCCCCGATAGCATGCTCCCCCTCCCTCTTGACTTGTTAAATTTCTATATTCTCTTCTATTGTGTGTGTATATATATATATTTGAACTGCACGGGTTTGTTTGGTAGTCCGGTCTAGCCTTGTCACTACTTCTCCAGGGTTAGGCCAGGCACTTACCAGCACATGGGGTCGGTTGGGCTGATGCTACACTCTGTGCATCTTTTTGCACAGATCTAGGTGTTGGAGCAGCATTTGAGTAGCAGTAGCATTTTGGGAGCGAGCTTCCAGTCCAGGGACATTCGAGGTAGCCTTGCTGACGTTTGCAGGCTCGAAATCCTTTCCATTTTATTCAGTTTGTTATCATTGTATTGTAGTAGATAGTACTGTGCTTCATTCGGACCTTGTATTTAGTATTCTCTAGACGTCCGTGATTATTGTGACACAAGTCTTGGGTAGAGTATTGTTAAACTTCCGCATTTCTTTTAGTAAATTTTATTTGAGACTTCCACTTTATTCGTTAAATACTTCATTGTTTTTAATATTGTCGATGTTTGCTAAAAGAGGTATTTGATAATTGGCTTGCCTAGCTCTTGTTAGTAGGAGCCATCACGACTCTTGAGGGTGGAAAATTCGGGTCGTGACAAGTTGGAATCAGAGCACTAGGTTACATAGGTCTCATAACTCATGGACAAACTCGGTAAAGTCTAAGGGATCGGTATGGAGACGTCTGTATTTATCGCCCAAAGGCTATAGAGTTAGGAAAGTTTCACATTTGTTCTTTCTTGTCGTGCGGTTCTATTTTCAAGTACCGATTGAATTTCTATTCTATTACTCTGCAGATGGGGAGAACACCTGCTTCCTCTTCTATCGCGTAGCAGTCTAAGCCCCCAGCAACAGCTCTAGTGGCGGAGCCTCAGGTTGATTTGGAGGAGAAGGTTCAAGCCGCAGTAGTCCCAATGGGCCCATCTCAAGTCCCAGAGGGGTTCATTGCCACCCCAGTTCTTTAGGACATTCTAGTCCGATTGGTAGGCCTCAAAGAGGGTGTCATTCGAGCGATTTGCTTCCAGTGGTTCCGCCAGTGGTGGCAGGTCAGCTTGGTATAGTGGCTCAGGTCGGGAGTGAGATCACTTTTCAGGAGGCGGCCAATGTGGGCTGTAGAGTTGAGATAGCTCTATCACAGAGAGGTCGCCATGGGTCGGATAAGAGGCCCCGTCATGCAGGCAGATTCAGTAGTACCTCATCTGGAGGTAGAGGTACTTATGGTAGAGGCCATCCACCCAGGCCCTTTCAATCAGCTCCCCATGTCACTCATGGTACTTCAGGTGGTCATTCAGGTAGACAGGGTCAGCCCCAGTTCCCTCAGTAGTCGCGTGGATGTTATGAGTGTGGCAAATATAGTCATCTCAGGAGGGTTTGCCCGAGGTTGAGGGGTGCTCAGCCATATCAGACGAGGTCTTGCCAAGCTTATGGTGATCCGAGGCACATTGTTAGATATTGCCCTCGAGTTTATGGCAACTTCTTGCATCAGAGGTCTCATGCTATGATTCAGGCACCGGAGGTTCCACGGCCTGCCCATCCATCTAGAGGCAGTGGCAGAGGTGTTAGAGGTTAAGGTAGAAGTCTTAGAGGTGGAGTTCACGTCGCGAGAGGTAGAGGCCAGCCAGCAGCTAGGCTAGAGGCTAAGTCTTCAGGTGCAGACATTACAGGTACCATTTTAATTTGTATTAGAGATACTTCAGTGCTAATTTACCCTTGGTCTACGTATTCATATGTGTCATCCTATTTTGCACCCTACCTGGTTATGCCTAGTGATGCTTTGGGTATTCCTGTTTATATATCTACACCGGTTGGTGATTCTATAGTGGTCAACCGAGTTCATCATTCCTGTGTGGTAGTGTTTGAGGTTCTTGAGACCCCTGTTGATTTATTGCTCTTAGACATGGTGGATTTCGACATTTATATTAGGGATGGATTGGTTGTCCCCGTATCATGCTATCTTGGATTATCATGCCAAGACCGTGACCTTGGCTTTGCCAGATTTGCCCCAATTTGGAGTTGAGAGGGACCTTAGATCATGCCACCCGCAGTTTTATTTCATCGGTGAAGGCTCGACGCATGGTCGAGAAGGGGTGTTTAGCTTATCTAGCATATGTTCCCGATTCCAGCACAGAGGTTCCTTCTATTGGTTCTGTTCCTATTGTTCGGGAGTTCCTTGAGGTTTTCCCTTCAAACCTGTCGGCTATGCTGCTCGACAGGGATATTGATTTTTATATTGATCTAGCTCCGGGCACTCAGCCCATTTCCATTCTGCCGTGTCGCATGGCCCCACCAGAGTTGAAAGAGTTAAAGGATCAGTTGCGGGATTTGTTGGAGAAGGGTTTTAGTAGACCCAATGTTTCTCGTTAGGGCGCGCCGGTGTTATTTGTAAAGAAAAAGGATGGTTCGATGAGGATATGCATTGATTACCGGCAATTGAACAAGTGACGATTAAGAAAAGGTATCCACTGCCGGGGATTGATGATTGTTTGACCAGCTTCAGGGTGCAAAGGTGTTTTGAAAGATAGACTTGAGATCTGGCTACCATCAACTGAGGATTTAGGCATCTGATGTCCCTAAGATAGCATTCCGCACTCAGTATGGGCATTATGAGTTTTTGGTCATGTCATTTGAGTTGACCAATGCCCCAACAGCATTTATAGAGTTGATGAACTGAGTGTTTAGGCCTTATTTGGACTTGTTCAAGTAGAAGGAGTTGAACTTGAGGCAGAGGAGGTGGTTGGAGCTATTGAAGGATTATGATGTTACAATATTGTATCACCCAGGAGGAGCCAATGCGGTGGCCGATGCATTGAGTAGGAAGTCCACCAGCATGGGTAGTCTTGCTTATATTCTGGTCAGCCAGATGCCGCTTACTTTGGGTATTCAGGCATTGGCCAATCGATTTGTGAGGTCCTAGCAGAGTGTTAGCTTACACGGTCGCTCATTCTTCATTAGTGGAGCGTATCCGTGATCGGCAGTTTGATGATCCCCATTTATGTGTCCTGAGAGATACGCTGCATTGTGGAGGTGCCACGAAGGTGACCTTAGATGATGATGGTGTTTTGAAATTGCAGGGGAAAGTCTGTGTGCCCAATGTCGATGGGATTCGAGAGTTAATATTAGCAGAGGCCCATAGTTCTCGGTGTTCCATTCACCCGGGCACCGCGAAGATGTATTAGGACTTACGACAATATTATTGGTGGTGTAGGATGAAGAAAGATATTCTTGCATATGTGGCTCATTGTTTGAACTCTCAGCAGTTTAAGTATGAGCACCAGAGGCCTTGTGGTTTGTTTCAAAGGATTGAGATTCCCGAGTGGAAATGGGAGAGGATTACCATGAATTTTGTTATTGGACTTCCGTTGACTTGGAAGAAGTTTGACTCGATATGGGTGATTGTTGATAGGCTGACAAAGTCAGCACATTTCATTGTTGTAGCAGTCTTCTATTCATCCGAGAGGTTAGCTGTGATTTATATCCAAGAGATTGTTCGCCTTCATGGTGTGCCGGCATCTATTATTTCAGATTGGGGTACATAGTTTACCTTGCATTTCTGGGGTGCAGTTCAGCGAGAGTTGGTCATACGGGTTTAGTTGAGTACAGCGTTCCATCCTCAGATGGACGGCCAGTCCGAGAGGACTATTCAGATATTGGAGGATATGCTCTGAGCCTGTGTCATCGATTTGGGATGCGCGTGGGACCAGTTTTTGCCTTTAGTAGAGTTCGCCTACAACAACAGCTACCAGTCTGGCATTTAAATGGCTCCATAGCAGGCGTTGTATGGTAGGCCATGTCGGTCTCTAGTTGGATGGTTTGAGGCGGGAGAGTCTCGGTTATTAGGTACAAATTTAGTTTAGGAGGCCTTGGATAAGGTCAAGATCATTCAGGACAGGCTTCGTTCGGCTCAGTCGTATCAAAAGAGTTATGCAAATCGTGAAGTTCGAGCTATAGCTTTTATGGTTGGTGAGTGGGTCTTGCTCCAAGTGTCGCCTATGAGGGGCGTGATGAGATTTGGGAAGAAGGGCAAGATTAGCCCTAGGTTCATTAGCCCATTTGTGACTCTTGATCATGTAGGAGAGATGGCTCACAGACTTTCCTTGCCGCCCAGCTTGTCAGCCGTGCATCCAGTGTTTCATGTGTCCATGCTTCGGAGGTATCACGGCGATCCAGCCTACGTGTTAGATTTCAGCACTGTCCAGTTGGACAAGGATCTATCTTACGAGGAGGAGCCAGTAGCTATTCTAGACCGGCAGGTTTGATAGTTGAGGTTGAAGAGTTTTCCTTTGCTGCGTGTCAATTGGAGAGGTCAGCCTCCCGAGGCATTGGCCTGGGAGTTCGAGTCTGATATGCGGAGCCGTTATCCTTTTCTATTTCCCGACTTGGGTACTTCTTTCTTTTGTCCGTTCGAGGACGAACGATTATTTTAGAGGTGGAGGATGTGACGACCCAAAGGGTCATTACCTATTTTCTCTTTCATTCCACACTTCCAAGGCCTTGAAAACCTCATTTTTACTTGCCGAGATTTGCGTGTGCAGTCCGGGCACGTAGCCGGAAAGATTATATGTTAAATTCTATGAAAAATTTCAAAATATGGTTTTAAACTGATTAAAGTTGACTTCGGTCAACATTTTGTGTAAATTGACCCAGACCCATGATTTGACGGTTCGAAAGGGTTCGTAGAAAAATATGGGACTCGTGCATGTGCCCCGATTCGAAATCCGAGGTCTAGAGCCCGAGAAAAGAATTTTTCTGTAAAATTGTTTTTCTAAAATTATTAAGGAAAATGGAAATAAAAATTGATTAAAAGACTGTGGCATCGGGCTCGTATTTTGGTTTCGATGTCCGGTACATGTCTTATATGTGGTTTAAGCACTTACTGTGAAATTTGATCGAAATCGGACGTCATTTGATGTGTTTCGGACCTAAATATCTAAAATTTAAAGTTTATGAAGTTAGAATTAAAAAATGATGATTTTGAGGTTTGATTCATTGATTATGATGTTATTTTAGTGATTTGATCGCTCGGTTAAATTCGTAGTATATTGTTGGATTAGCGTTTTTATTTGTTTTCGGAGGTGTTCGGGGTAGTTTTGGACATAGGAGATGTAGCAGATTTTCTGCAATTTTTGCCGAGTTATTTGCTTCTTTGCATTCGCATCACTCAGCTCGCGTTCGCGTGCCAGTGGGCTTTCCCTTCTTCACGTTTGCGGACAAGTCCATGTGTTCGCGTAGCCTTGGTTCCCCCTTCATCGCGTTCGCCAGCCCCCTCTCGCGTTCGCGTATAAGCAAATCCTGGACCCCTAGTTCATCCTTCTACGCGTTCGCAACTAGTACCTTGCATTCGCGATGCCTTGAGTCCTTTACCCTTCGCGAATGCGGCCCCCTTCACGCGAACGCGAAGGGAATTTTTGCCCACTCATTTTAAGGTTTCAAAAATAGAATAGCTACAGGTTTTTACTCAAATTTCACACGAGCTCTCTTCTCTCCCAAGCTGTAGGAAGCCATTGAAGTCCCTATTCTTCAAGACCACTTGGGTAAGTAATTTCCTACTTATTTCCTTCATTATCCTTCATTAATGAGTAAGTTTCTAAGCCTAAATCATATAATCTAGGGTTGAAATTGGGGGAAAAGGGTAGAATTAGGGTTTTCAATTTTCTTTGGTTTAGACATATTTTTGGGGTCAAATCTGAAAACAAATTGTATATCCGGGATCATGAGGGAATGGGTGACATGGAACTGGTTCGAACCTCGGGTTTTGACCAAGCGGGCCCGAGGTCAATTTTTGAATTTTTGGGAAGAAAGCTTAGAAATTCATATTTAGGCACTGGGTTTAGTTTGTTTAGCTATTATTAATATTGTAAAGTCATTAATTCATAGATTTGACTGAGTTGGAGCCGAATTTGAGGGGTAAAGCTATACTAGAGGCTAGAGTTGACTTTGGAGCAATTGAGGTAAGTGTTTACCGGCCCATTCTGCGATCACAGAATCGAAATGCGGACCGCATTCCTGCCGCATAGTGAACCAGAGAATTGGTCGAAGTTGATGTTGAAAATGCGGTATGGTGTATAGGCATGGTGAGGAGTATCTATACACCAGTGTCTAGCATGACCATGAGTCCTTATTTGTGCTTATTTGGGATTTGGTAGTGACTCTTCCTTATTAATTGATGGTTTCTATATGATATGAAAAGAATGAGAAGGAAATATGATTTGCAAAATCTTTGGAGCGTTGGCTCAATTTTTGACTTGATTATAAAGGAAGAAATGAACGTAGTAGAAAGAGATGTTATTATTCCCTTGCCGGGACGTTTTGGGTATATTGATTATCTCCCTTACCAGGATGTTTGAACATATTGTTGTTGCTCCCTTACCGGGATTTAGATGTTTTGCTTTGTTCTCCCTTGACAGAATATTTAATGTTGTTTGTCTATCCCCTCGCCCCGTTTGGTTGTGATTGTTGATTGGGTGAGGAAGAGTGAATATTTATGCACGAAGGGTCATTCCGTGCCATGTTTTGACTATTAATGCACGAAGGCCCATTCCGTGCCATGTTTTGATTAGCATTTTGGGAGCGAGCTTCCAGTCCAGGGACATTCAAGGTAGACTTGCTGACAGTTCTATGCTTCATTTGGACCTTGTATTTAGTATTCTCTAGATGTCCGTGAGTATTGTGACACCAGTCTTAGGTAGAGGATTGTTAAACTTCCGCATTTCTTTTAGTGAATTTTATTTGAGACTTCTACTTTATTCGTTAAATGTTTCATTGTTGTTTATATTGTTGATGTTCGGTAAAAGAGGTATTTGATAATTGGCTTGCCTAGCTCTTGTTAGTAGGTGCCATCATGACTCCCGAGGGTGGGAAATCCAGGTCGTGACAATAGTATATTAATTACAAATATATGGGGAGTATAGCCAATCAATACCCAGATACGCGTTAGAGCTAGACCTCTAGATTTTGTCAGCCCTAGTCGTGCGCCTCAAAAACTCCACTTTTTCATTACGACCATTGGTATGCACTGCCCCGAGGTGGAGCGACGATAGCCTTTGAGGGTGAACCTCGACCAAAATCTTGAACCTATGAAATGTGCTTACCAGCCGCTGCAATAATAGAAAACTGAACCCTCCGATTTTACTGCATACAGATAGTCCCCATATTTTTTAGAGTAAAAATGGTAAGAAAGGACCTTGAATTCCTGACCCACTGACACTTCTGTAGCGACAACAATCATAAGGTGCCAAAGCTTTCATACACGCAACCATTTGAAAGCCTTTGCGTTGATTACAGAGGTTGGCTATCCTTTGGCCTTCTTCAACGTGCGTGTGGGTCCTTTATAAACACCCATTTTCTCGTCTTTCATAAATATCTGCATCGCCAAGCTCCCAAAAATATTTCTTCTACCTTCACTTTCATTCATTATTCAAGATGTAGTTCCCCTTTTTCCTTTGAAATCTTTTAGAAATGGTGAAAACTTCTGCCTCTGCTTCTCAGGAGAACGCAACCTCCCCCTCCTAACTTCCATCTAAAGCCAAGGTGGCAGGGCCTCCTCATGTTGAGGAATGTGTTTCGGGATTCTTCACAATGGCTTCTGATATCAAGGTCAAGAAATTGTTTTCAAAGCCAGGGCATCGCGAGCCTATGTCTTAGTATATTAGCTTAATAACAGACATTGGAAGGTGAGGACTAATTGCCGCTGGGAGGATACTACGCTTGTGGATATCCTTTATCTAGAGGAGGATATCATGACATACAAAGCCAATTTTCTCAATGTATATACTTACCCATTTACCCTTGGGCCGCTCAGGCTATCCTTTCCCCTGATAGACCCCATTATTCTCGATTTCTTCCAACGGTATTGAGTGTCCCTCGACCAAATTCACCATTTGTTCTGGTGCACCGTCTACATGATCAGGTATTATGTGAACATGATTGAGGAGATTCCCTTCACCCTTGCTCACCTAATCAGGATGTACCGACCCAGTCTCTTCTATGGTTGTCTTATTAAGCTCCACTACCGAGCTTCAAGGGCCCTCTTTGCTTACATTGAAGAAGTTGAGATTGGAGGGTGGATAAGTCATTTTTTCTGAGTTAGGACTTCTGACCTGATCGCGGTGGGAAGGATGCCGTTCCCTGAAAGGTAGAACACGGAACCTAAGTATATACTCTATCTAGCATTTCCTTGCTTCTTTTTACGTACAACTTCCATGCGCTTAATTTCTTCTGCTGATGTAGCCATAGAAATTTACCCTGGTGCGATCACGGAACTCTCGGGCTTTGTCGGTCAGCTGGAATCGATTTGCCCATACATTGAGCGAGTGTGGTGTGATCTATCCCAAGCTCGTTGGGCAGCCAAGGACCATGGTGAGCCTTTAATTCTGCGACAGTTGTTCCTTTTAATCAGACTTGTTATTGATAGCATCCCTACTCCCTGTGCTTACCTCTTGTGTTTGTGTAGGTTTGGGGAAGATCCTATTGATGAGGGGGGCATCACTTGGTGAAGACGGTACCTCTGGACCCGATGAACAGAAGTAAAGACAAATGGAACCGTTGACTGAACCTTCTGAATCCAAGAAGGCCAAGCTGGAATAAATTAAGGCCAACCCGAGAACCCTAATTCCAGAGGCAACAAAGAGTCCTCGAGTTGAAGGCGATGGGGAACATGAATCCTCGATGGCATTCGAGTGAGGGGAAAACCTAATCCACCCTCATGACATAGAGATGGTAGCTCCCAAGCCAGAGATTAATGTTGTCACGGTCTAACTTCGGGTAGGAGGGGCTATAGAGGAGTGTTAGGTGATGCTCCTAAGTTAGTAGATGGCCAATATATCCCTCAAGCTGAGGCGCATTCGGTAGGTGGTTCGGAGGAAACTGGTTCAGGAGCCCTGCAAAGACAAGAGGCGACTCTGATTGACCCCATTGGTATTATTATGGTGAGTGAATCTCCTCAGGGAATGATCTTACCTCCTAGAGGAACATGAGATACCTAGAATGAAGAATCTTCTGATTCGGGGTTGCTCATCGGAGGAAGAGATGCGCCCGAAAAGCCTTTAGCCGCTCCCGAGGTAATTCCTGAGCTTGTCTTCAGCGAGATGGACGGGCTTTGTGAGCAGGTAGTTCTTGTAAATCCTACTTTTCATCCTAATCTTTATATTTCTAACTTGTCTTTTTCATGCTTCAAGCTAGGGTTCTTTACAATCATACCTTTGCCCGGCTTCAGGCTGAGGTGGCCCATTACCAGTATGAGAAGTTTCATCTTATTGAACAGGTTACCTGGTTTTTGTTTGCTATTGCCTGAATGTTTGCGGGATCCTACCGTTTTGACATCTTTGATCTGATTTGCGCAGTTTGAGAAGGAAGGTGCCCTACTGAGGGAGGAGCTTTGACCTTGAGATTTCAAAGTTATCAAACTCAAATGGCGTGTGAGAGAGATAATTTCTAAAAGGGATACCCTCTGGGAAAATATGGCCTTAGTTGGGCATCAACTTCGTGACGTGATGGCAGATAGTGACAAATATAGAGGTCTCCATTCCGGGTTAGTATCTGCAATATCAACGATCAAAACTAAAATTAAGGCACTCATATATTTGCATAAAGAGGATGTTATTGCGATAAAAGCTCAAGCCGAGAGAGCGCCTGAGGCGGCCGAGCTGAAATTTACTCGAGCTATGAAGTGTGCTTGATTGGAATCTTAGAGGAAAACTCTTGAGGATATACATGCGGGGGTATCGACTTGTCTGTCGAGCTCGAGAGGGTGAAGACCCTAAAAAAGAAGGATGCTGCCCTGTCTACTTTTGAAGGTTCATCGGGTAGTGGCTCAGGAAATGATGAGAATGAAAATGGAGCCCTAGAGAGTAAGAGGTCGTTGGAGGACCCGAAGTTGTAGCCGCAACCATTATGGTGCAACCTCTAGCGGAGGCATCAAAGATGTAGGCTTGATGACAGATTAGGGTTTTGTTTGGTTCCTTCTTTGTAAGGGTTTTTACAGGCCTTGTAAACATGCCTCAGTGAGAAATATGTATAAAAGGCTTTTCGTTTCCTATCCCTTCTTTTCCCCTATGTTTTCCAGAAATAATATGTGATTTTTTTCACAATCGATTTGAGACTTCAGATCTTATATTAGACCCTCGGGTTTTTGCTGTTGCTGAGCGACCTGCAATGGGTCTTATGCAGCTAGTCGATACGACCTTTTATTTTAGTTCTGGTGACAGTGGCTCTTACGCATTGGGTTAGTACGCCCTTTTATTTTAGTATTGGTGATAGTGGTACCTACGTATCAGGTCAGTACGCCCTTTGATATTAGTACTAGTGACAGTGGCTCTTACGTATTAGGTCGGTACAGCCTTTTAGTATAAGCTGGCATTTGAGCTCTTATGTTTTGCTCTCGGGCATTTTAGTTAACTATTTTGGGTTCAGTCTCCATGCCGGGTTTTGACTCGGGCTCATTTGACCCTCAAGTTTTTAAATTTTATGCTGGACCTTAGGCTCTTACGCGTTAGGTCGATGCAAACTTTTGTATTGGCTGGTGGCAGTGGCTCTTACACTTTGGGTCGATGTGTCCTTTTATGCGAGCTGGCGACAATGCCACTTGTAGTTTGGTTCGATGCGACCTCTAATATAGGTATTGTTTTTCCCTCGATAAGGATTTTTGAGATTGCATTTACCTGACTCTTCGATAGTGTAAGGCCCCGTAAAATTTTGTGCTTGAAACCTAGTAGCTCATAGTGTCAAGGTCCGAATATTGTGTCAGGAATGTGTAGAATTCTTCGCGGCGAGCAAGCTCGCCGCGGTTCGGACCCATGGTGATGACCTAAGCTTTAAAAATCAAAAGAACAAATTTTTCCAGAAAATTATCATTTCTGTGGTCAAGAATGCGGTAGCAGATAAGTTATGCGGACCGCATTCCTACTGCAGAGTGAAGCAGAAAATTGGCCTAAGATGATGTCAAAAATGCGGCCCATTCTGTGATCGCAGAATCGAAATGCGGACCGCATTCCTGCGGCATAGTGAACCAGAGAATTGGTCGAAGTTGATGTTGAAAATGCGGTCCATTCTGCGATCGCAGAATCGAAATGCGGACCGCATTTCCACCGCATTCCCAGGCAGAGATGTTTAGTCATTAGGTCAGTTCTGCGGTCCAATATGCGGACCGCATTTCAGTTCTGCGATCGCAGAATAGACCGCAGATTTCACCCGGGCTTCTATTTTCTAATTTTAAAACCCAACCCCCATTTTGATAAAACGCCCTAACCCCTCATTTTTACACATTCTCTGAACAAAATAAGAGAGAGGGAGGAGATATTCTTGAGGGAAAAGTTCATCTTCTTCAAAAATCGTTTCTCGAATTGCTTGGTCCGAAAAATTCTAAAGCTAGTGTCTTCATCTCCATTTCTACAGGTAAAAATCCCTAACCCTTTTTCCCTTGATTTTCAGATTATAATAGAAAGAGGGATTTTTATGCATTAATTCTTGAAAATGGAAGTCAAACCACTTATGCATGTTCTTTATACCTAAATATTAGTAAAATGGAAATGGGTAGAAGTAAGGGGAGGAGCTCGATAACCCAAATAAGCTCGGATAGAAATTGTGAATTTTGATTCTAAGATATATGTGTAACTTGACCTAGATTGACGCTGCTAGATTGTTGGGTAAATTGGAAGTAAAAGATAAAAGAAAAAGGGGAATTCGACTCCAGGTATGTATGGCTAACTTTGATCTTTGTGAAATCGCCCTGTTTTTAGTGTACGAATAAATGGTTTGTGATAGCTATGTGAATTGTTTGTGAAACTCTTGTGATTGGTTTGTTGGGTGTTGATTGGTTTGGTTAAATGTTATATGGCAAGAGTTGGGAAACGATTGATAAAAAAAAGGGAATTTGTGAATGATGAAATTGGAACAACGGTGGTAATAACACATTGGCTTCTTGTGGGAAATTAATAAAATGACTTGAATTGCTTTTGAACTGTTGAACATAATGGGATTGGTATTGTTGGCTATGGAGCACTTGTAACATTGTTGTGGCTGTGACTCGAAAAGTATTATGGTAACGCGAAGCACTTATGAATTGTGGAATTTAACGGAAATAGTATTGATTGTTATGGGAACACTTGTGAATCATTGTTATGACTCCTAAGTGAAATGTTGTTGTGATCTTTGTGAATTGCTTATTTTCATTGATGTGATCTTTGTGAAATATTCTTGGTTGTTGATTGTGATTGTTGTGATTTGAAACTGTACGGTGGGATCGGGTTGCGCGCTGCAACACAATATGATAAATTATGGGT
>MU776515.1:11693-23011 GCA_026770625.1 Nicotiana glauca
TGAAGGGAGATGCACTATCCTGGTATATCAGTCAGGACCCCAGGAAGTGGACGAGTTGGGTGAGCATGGCATCAGACTTCATGGGTAGATTTCGGTTCAACACAGAAAATGCACCGGATGTGTTCTACATACAGAATTTGAAGAAAAAGCCCACCGAAACATTCCGCGAGTATGCTACTCGTTGGAGGGCAGAAGCTGCAAAGGTCAGGCCAGCCCTAGAAGAAGAGCAAATGAACAGGTTCTTCGTCCGAGCTCAAGACCCCTAGTATTACGAGAGGTTGATGTTGATCGAGGGTCAGAGATTCTCGGATATCATCAGACTTGGAGAAAGAATCGAGGTGGGCATCAAAAATGGTAGTCACAAATATTGAAGCATTGCAAGCCACCAATAAGGCTTTGCAAACTGGTGGCACGTCCAAGAAGAAAGATGTGAGTGCCGTGATGGTCGCACAGGGAGCCAAGTCACCACCAAAATACCACACTTACCCATCACCTCCACTTATATATCAGCCTATCCCGAATTACAAAGCACCCGTACCCTCCTATCCACCTACCGTTTACCAATCCTCTCCACCCTTTACATATCAACCCACTTCACCTAGATATTCTCAACCAACACCTGTTTACCAAGTTTACAATGCTCAACTCCCTCATTACCAATCTCCACCCACCCGCCAAAATTTCCCGAGACCCGGACCAAATTTTGACCGCAAACCTCCCAGACAATACACAGTCATCGCTGAACCAATTGACCAACTATATGAAAGGCTTAAAGCTGCTGGTTATGTCACTCCTATCCCAGCCAAAGCCCCAGAAAATCCCTCCCAGTGGGTCAACCCCAACAAGACCTGTGTGTATCACTCCGGCATGAAGGGGTATACCCTTGACAAGTGTCGTTCATTGAAAGACAAGATTCAAACCTTGATCGACAATAAGGTCATCGTAGCAAAGGAGCTCGTTCCTAATGTTTGAAACAACCCCCTGTCTGACCATAAAGGTGGAGACATTCATATGATTGAGATCGAGGATGATTGGGACCCCAAAGGATCGATAGGTTTGATTGCTGAAGGGGATGAACCGAAGAAGCCAGTGGTTACCCTTAACCCAATCGTTGTACAGAATCAGCCCTCTAAGGACGACGAAGTAAATATGTTTATACCTCTTGAATTTGAAGTATCTTCATCTGCATAGACCCCCGGGCCAATCGAGGTTAAGTTTGGAATTCCAAAGGCACCTATACCCTTTGAAGTTGTTGTGCTACCACCAAAGGTGCCTATTCCGGTGGCAATGACTGACATAATACCATTCCACTCGAATGTTGTACCATGGGATTACACTGTCGAAGATAGTAGGAAAGGAAAGACCAGGATAGGAGAAACAATTGCCGCGCAAGGAATGACTAGAACAGGGAGGGTCTACACCCCAGAGCACCTAGCCGAGTCCGGTAAGCAAGCCCCGGGACATCCTATTAAAACAGAACCTGACGATCTTTGGAGGAAAATACAGGCTAAGGAATACTCGGTCGCTGAACAGTTGAATAAAACACCAGCACAGATATCTATCCTGGCTCTTCTACAGAGTTCAGACGCTCACAAGAATGCCTTAATAAAGATACTGAGCGAAGCCTGCGTGCCCAGCAATATAACCGGGGGTGAAATGGCGAATATGGTGGGGCAAGTGCTAGAGAGCCATAAATTAACTTTCCATGAAGATGAGTTGCCACCAGAAGGTCTGAGCCATAACAAGGCACTGCACATCACCGTGCAATGCGAAGATTATTTCATCACTAGAGTCCTGATTGACGGGGGATCGAGCCTCAACATTTGTTCGCTTGTAACTCTTAGAACTCTGGGGAAAGGCCTACATGAGATCAAAGACGGGGCTATCAATGTCAAAGCCTTCGATGGGTCTCAGAGATCCACTATTGGAGAAATCAGCCTATGCTTGCAAATGGGGCCAACCTGGTACGACGTCGACTTCCAAGTAATAGACGTCTCGGCATCCTACAATTTGCTGTTAGGACGCCTCTGGATCCACGCTACTGGAGCTGTAGCCTCGACCCTGCATCAAGCGGTAAAGTTCGAATGGAACCACCAAGAAGTGATCATTCATGGAGATGGTAGTAACCCCATATATAGTCTCTAAACCATCCCAATGATCGGGGGAAGAAGGAGAATAGGCAGAGAAACATACCACCACATCGAAAGGGTCAACGTTGTAGACAAGGACAAGTAGTAGGACAACAAGATCAAAAGTATCCTGAATTCGCATGGGTATTAGCATGTAAAGGGACTTGGCAAGAATCTTCAAGGGATCACTAAGCCCATCAAACTAAAAAAACATGGCACTACCTTTGGCTTAAGGTATGATTATACTTGGAAAGAATTCCAGAACTGGTCGCCACCATGGCGCGGCCCCTACTATCCATTGGTATTTCCGATACCTATCCTGGAGCAGACCTTCCAGCCAACAGATACTATATATGGGTCCGAAGAGGATGAAACATTGGCAGCCATGAAGAATTTGTTCCTAGAGGATGATGATGTGGACTGTTGTGTTCTTTTTAAGGAGGAGGGGGAGGAAGGCCCTTCCATACAAGTTGTGAACAGAGGAGACCGCCTCAGCAACTGGTCAATTAGGACTGTCAGGGCTCGAAAAGCTTCGGGGTAGCAAGGCTAAACAAAAGCACCATGTATCACATTTTTAGCTTACTTTACTAGTTGATTTTCTTTCCGCATTATCTTTTATTTCGAAAAGAGCTCCAATGTTTCAAACTATTATAGATTAATCAAAGCATTTCAGTTTATCATTTATATCTTGCTTAATATTTTCTCTATCATTTACTCTATTTTATACATCATTACTATTACTTATCTTGAGGATGAACCAACGAATGTGACTTGCAACGAAACAACGCAACAAAAGGATGTAGACTCAGAAAAAGATGCGGTACCTGAAGAGGTCGTCAAAGAAGTCGAGAATTTTGAGAATAGACCTAAGTCCAACCTCGAAGAAACTAAGGTCATTAATTTGGGAGATACAGATAATGTCAAGGAAACCCGCATCAGTGTTCACTTGTCGCCATCAGAGAAGGAGAAATATACGAAATTCTTGAGGGAGTATGAGGACATATTTGCCTGGTCATATGATGATATGACTGGCCTCAGCACATCCATTGTATCTCACAGACTGCTAACAGACCCGACTTGTCTGCCAGTAAAACAGAAGCTCAGGAAATTCAAACCCGACATGAGCTTGAAAATCAAAGAAGAGGTTACTAAGAAAGTCAAAGCCAAAGTGGAATATCTAACATGGTTAGCCAACATTGTGCCAGTACCAAAGAAGGACGGGAAGGTCAAAATCTGTGTCGACTACCGGGATCTCAACCGGGCCAGTCCCAAAGATGACTTCCCTTTGCCAAACATACACATCCTTATCGACATCTGCGCCAAGCACGAGTTGCAGTCCTTTATTAATTATTTTGCCGGGTATCATCAGATATGCATGGATGAGGAGGATGCAGAGAAAACGGCTTTCATCACGTCGTGGGGAATGTATTACTACAAAATGATACCATTCGAATTAAAGAATGGTGGCGCCACCTACATGAGATCCATGACTACTATCTTTCACGACATGATGCACAAGGAGATCGAGCTGTATGTGGATGATGTCATCATCAAATCCAAGAAAGTCGCTGATCCTATGGAAGATCTGAGGAAATTCTTCAACAGACTGAGAAGGTACAATCTGAAACTGAATCCCGCCAGGTGTGCATTCAGGGTTCCTGCCGGAAAACTGCTGGGTTTCATCGTGAGTCGTCGATGAATAGAATTGGACCTATCAAAGATCAAAGCCATCCAAGAATTGCCACTGCCAAAGAACAAGAAGGACCTGATGAGTTTCTTGGGAAGACTCAACTATATCAGCCGGTTCATAGCTCAGTCCACAGTCATTTGTGAACCCATCTTTAAAATGTTAAAGAAAGATGCTTCTACTAGATGGACTAACGATTGTTAAAAAAGCCTTCGACAGAATCAAGGAATACCTGTCAACGCCACCAGTATTGGTTCCGCCCGATCCAGGAAGGCCCTTATTGCTTTATCTCGCAGTTTTGGATGGAGCATTTGATTGTGTTCTGGGACAACATGATGAAACGGGAAGAAAGGAGCAGGCCATCTACTATCTTAGTAAGAAATTTACCCCGTACGAGGCCCGGTATTCCTTATTAGAACGCACTTGTTGTGATCTGACTTGGGTATCCCAGATATTGAGGCATTATTTATGTGCCTACACTACCTATCTCATATCCAGGATGGACCCATTGAAGTATATCTTCCAAAAGCCTATGCCCACCGGCAAATGCGCCAAGTGGCAAATCTTGTTAAGTGAATTCGACATTGTTTACTTGACTCAGAAAGCTATTAAGGGCCAGGCCATAGGAGATCACCTTGTCGAGAATCCTGTTGGCAGAAATTACGAACCCCTGAAAACGTATTTCCCCGATGAAGAAGTGGCTTTTGTAGGAGAAGATATTGCAGAATCCTACGATGGTTGGAGCTTGTTTTTTATGGAGCCGCAAATTTCAAAGGAGTTGGCATAGGAACATTTCTGGTATCAGAAACCGGCCAGCATTATCCGGTATCCGCCAAGCTCAGATTCCCTTAATATGGCCGAATATGAAGCTTGCATCCTGGGACTCAAGATAGCCATTGACATGAAAATTCAAGAGTTGCTAGTGATCGAAGACTAAGACCTCCTCATACATCAACTTCGAGAAGAATGGGCGACCAAAAACTCCAAAATACTTCCCTATTTGCATCACATACAGGAGTTAAGGAAAAGATTCACGAAGACGAAATTTCAGCATGTCCCCAGGATCCAGAATGATTTCACTGACGCACTAACCACTTTATCGTCCATGATCCAGCATCCAGATACGAATTCCATTGATCCCATCCCCGTGAGGATTTATGATCAGCCATCTTATTGTGCTCACCTTGAGGAAGAAGCGGACGGAAAACCATTGTTCCATGACATCGAAGAGTACTTGACAACAGGAAAGTATCCAGAACTTGCCAACGCTACTCAAAAGCGCACACTTCGGAGGTTATCTAACATCTTCTTTCACAGCGGAGGAATCCTGTATAGGAGGACTCCCGATTTGGGCTTGCTAAGGTGTGTCGAAGCAAAAGAAGCATCCATACTATTGGACGAAGTGCACGCGGGGACGTGCGGACCACACATGAATGGTTTTGTCTTAGCAAAGAAGATACTACGAGCAGTGTATTTTTGGATGAATATGGAAACAGACTGTATCCAATATGTTCGCAAATGCCATCGCTGTCAGATACATGCAGACATGATAAAGGTGCCTCCAAATGAGCTTACTGCAACAAGCTCACCATGGCCATTTGTCGCTAGGGGTATGGATGTCATCGGACCTATCGAGCCTGCCGCATCAAACGGGCACAGATTTATCCTGGTGGCAATTGATTACTTTACTAAATGGGTTGAAGCAGCATCGTAAAAGGCAGTGAGTAAGAAAGTTGTGGTAGATTTCGTCCGTGATCGTATTGTTTGCCGGTTCGGGATTCCAGAATCAATCATCACTGATAACGGTTCCAATCTCAACAACGACCTAATGAAAGCGATGTGCGAGGCACTCAAGATCAAACACAAGAACTCCACAGCCTACATGCCTTAGTTGAATAGAGTTGTGGAGTCAACCAACAAGAATATCAAGAATATATTAAGGAAGATGGTCGAAAGCCACAAACAATGGCATGAGAAGTTAGCATTTGCTTTGTTGGGATACCACACCACGGTCCGCACATCGACTGGAGCAACTCCCTAAATGTTGGTTTATGGTACTGAAGTGGTCATCCCCGCCGAGGTGGAAATTCTCCTTGAGGATCATACAGATAAAGAGTTGGATGACGCAAAATGGATAAAAGGTCGCTATGAGTAGTTGGCCCTTATACATGGGAAAAGAATGAATGCAGTCTGTCACTGTCAGTTGTATCAGAGCAGAATGTCCAGAGCCTTCAACAAAAGTATTAAGCCAAAGAAATTCACACCAGGGCAGCTGGTGTTGAAGAAGATATTCCCGCATCAAGATGAAGCCGGGGGAAATTCTCTCCCAACTGGCAAGGTCCGTACATGGTTCACCGGGTTCTAACTAGAGGAGCTCTTATTCTTGCAGAAATTGACGGAGAGGTTTGGCTAAAGCCAATCAATTCAGATGCAGTGAAATGATATTATGTGTGACCATCTATGATTTTTTCTTTCTATAATGTAATTTTAACTACACCTGACCCGATTCCCGTTTAAGAGGGGATACGTAGGCAGCCCTATGGGTTCGGTCATAATTTAATAGAAATCTTCATTTTCCCTCCTATTATTAGAACTGGGGACAGAATTTTGAGTACCCTCAAAATTCTGAAGTCAGCCTTCAGCCACTCATCGCCAAGGATGCCACCTCAGTGGACTGGGGCAGAATTTTGAGGAGGACCCTCAAAATTCTGTTGATTTTTGCATTTGGTCAGTGCAGCCGTCAGAAGTGTCGGCCCAGTAAACATGGGTAGAATTTTGAGGAGGACCCTCAAAATACAGAAGCAAGAGAGGTTGCGATGCTTTGAACCACGTTGCAGTCGTTGGTTCATTCAAAAAATACTATTTTTTCTACTTACGTTATATTTGTTAAATCATGCATAACTATGACAGCTGCTGTTTAGCAACGCTACCCCAATGATGCACGCAACGCCAGAAACCACGGGAAAATGAACTAACCTTTCCCTTTTGCAAACTCATAATTCTCTTTGGATGCAGGCATCCGAGTCACAAACATATTACGCAATCACATTGGACCGCCGCGTCTGTTCGCATTTGCTATCCGCACGCAATATTCCCCAGCAGATGCAATATCACAATTAGTTACCAGCAATCACCTAAGAATCTTTTATTACCATCTGCATTTTCTTCATTGCATAAGGCTACCTTTCTACCTTTCGAGACTAAGCGTTGTCTCCATCTGCATTTCCTGCATTGCATAAGGCTACCTTTCTGCCTTCCGAGACTAAGCATTGTCTCCATCTGCATTCCTTGCATTGCATAAGGCTACCTTTCTGCCTTCCGAGACTAAGCGTTGTCTCTATCTGCATTCCTCGCATTGCATAAGGCTACTTTTCTGCCTTCAGAGACTAAGCGTTGTCTCCATTTGCATTTTCTGCATTGCATAAGGCTACCTTTCTACCTTCCGAGACTAAGCATTGTCTCCATCTGCATTCCTTGCATTGCATAAGGCTACCTTTCTACCTTCCGAGACTAAGCTTTGTCTCCATCTACATTTCCTGCATTGCATAAGGCTACCTTTCTACCTTCCGAGACTAAGCGTTGTCTCCATCTGCATTTCCTACATTGCATAAGGCTACCTTTCTGCCTTCCGAGACTAAGCGTTGTCTCCATCTGCATTTCCCTACATTGCATAAGGCTACCTTTCTGCCTTCAGAGGTTAAGCTCTACCTCCATCTTGCATGGCTGAAATAGCGCCACATTATCTCCATTTTTACTTACATCAGGCAATCGGCTGAAATATCGCCAAACTTTATTTAAATTTCCGTCGGCTGAAATATCGCTATTTGCTCTTTTGCTTCGGCTGAAATACTGCCAAATCTTGCATCACATGGGCTGAAATATCGCCAAACTTTATTTAAATTTTCGTCGGCTGAAATATCGCTATTTACGCTTTTGCATCGGCTGAAATACTGCCAAATCTTGCATCACATGGGCTGAAATATCGCCAAACTGTCCAAAGGCATCATCGTTCAGCGGCATCATCTTCATAGCCCGAGATCACCATGCCATGGCCCGAGGACCTCACTTTATATCTTGCACATCATTATTCAAGGGCATCATGGTTCGGAGGCGCCATTATCATAGCCCAAGAACGTCATCTCATCGCCTGCAAATCCTTTAATTTTGCGTTTCATGACCCAGGACATCATGGTCCGAGGACGTCATCCTAACCGTCCAAGGACAACATTCATGGTCCAACGGGAACTTGCATCACGTTTAAGTTCATGCACGATATGTGCCTATATTGCTCACTTGCAGGTACACCGGCTAGCAACGACTGTCTTAGCAGGAGCGATCCCGCTCCGATTCTCACAGCCGATTGGCTGCCTAGGTACCTCTTGTCTCTCCAAAACCTTGCGTCCGTCCTTTCGAATCTCCATCGGCATGTTCCGTCAATGGTTCCTGAACTACATGTGGCATGATTCCTATAACACCGGGGATATGTAGGCAGCTCAGAAGCCTGAGCGCGGTCAAAAAAAAAATTCTTTTTCAAATCACCGCTTCCGGTCAAAATTGGCCATCTTGTCTTTACCCGACAACTCTTTCATCCTTCTCGGGTAAAGAGGGGCAGCTATTGATACCCGATTTTTTCCTATATATTTTCTATACATACTCAAATACTTTCAAAATAGTATATGTATACATATATAAGCATGCCCAAAGGTTTTGGTATTTTTCCTCAATTTTTTAGGGGTTTTTAAAATTAATTTATTGTCTATTTGTAATAGTGCAAAATCCAAAATTATTCCCAAATTATCATTTTTGGCGAATAACGTATTTCATTCTTATATTTACAACAAAATATAATTAATATAATTTTTACACATTTTTACAAATTTATTCGAAATTTCTAAAGCTTAATTGCATGAAATTGCAATTATAACCTATTTTATAATTAATCGTGTTTTATAATTATAAAATTATTCCTAATATTTTTAGATTATTGTTTATATATTATTAATTAGTTCAGTGTTTTTAATTTACTTTTAAATTATATTTAGTTATTTTTATTAAATAAAGTGGGAAAAAGTGGCTATTTAGAACTCGGCCAGATTTTATTACAATTCTAGCCAAATTGCGTCCCAATTCAGCCCAATCTTAACCCCAAATCAAACGACCCAATTAAAATTTTAAACCCGCCCCTGATCCAATTTCAAACCCACCCAGTCGATCCTTTAATCTAGGTTGTTGACGACCACAATTCCTTATTACCTTTTTTAATTCCCAAACCGCCCTTATCCTATCTCATTTTCCCAAATTTGCCGCCCTAAAATCCCTTCGTCTCTCAGGCTCTCTCTAACACTCAAAAACCCTAGCCGCTCCCTATCGTCTTCTCCGACCAAATCCCACCGACGTCCATGGCTTCTCAGGCCATGGACGACCTGTGCTCTCTTCCCTTCATCCCAAATCGTGTTTTCTCAAGGCTTTCAGGTTCAACCTCAACGAGGCCTGTTTAGATCCTCCACCTATTTGTGTTCCTGTGGCTTCTCCGGCTCCGTTCCGACGTGTTCGAGCCTCAAGAGCCTAGATATTGTCCAGACCTATTCCAGGCTAGATCCTTTCCAAGCCTTCTCATTTCTAGGGTTTCTAAGAAACCCTAAAAGCTGTTCGAGGTTCTTTCTCTCTTTATTTTCTTAGATCTGTGATAGATCTATGGTGTACTCGAGGTTTCAAAGCTTTTCCCCAAATTTCTCTTTTTAAAAATTAGTCAGTTTCAATTTAGGGTTTCCAAAACTTTTAAAATGATTTCTGTTTCTTCTTCTTCTTCTTTCTTTATGTGAATCTGCCTGTATATGCTTTGTTCTTATGTGTTTTTGCTTGTGCATATTTTCTCTTATGTTCTTATGTTTTGTCGTTATTATGCATGCTCTTCTACTTGTGCTCTGTTATCTCTTCTACTATTTCTACAGCATGCTTTCACATGTCTAGCTTATGTGTTCCTTTACCATTTTCTTACTGAGCTTTTGTTTGCCTTTACTAGACTTTGTTTGAACTCTAAACCAGTTTAACCTACTGTTTCTTAAGTTCTATGTCGCCTCTATTCTCTCTTGAACTTGCTTGAGTTCGAAGCTTTTCCTGAACATGCTTTGCTTTTACTCTATTGCTTCAAACTTGCCATTATATCTATGTGCTTTCTCATGAGATTCTCTGAGTTTGTTCGATGGCTTGCCCTCTCCTTTCTGTACCCTACTCGAATTTGAAACCCTAGACTAAACTGGAATTTTTCGCTTATAATTTTCAGACTGTCTATGCCAACCTTTTCTTTCTTGCTTGACGCTTGTGTGCTTATATATGAGGGTTTTTCTTTTGAAAGAGTTCTGCCAACTTGTAATCTCCTTTAATAAGGCTCGATTGATTGGTTATTGATTTTCCAATTGAACTTTCCCTCACCCTTTTTCTGACTAAGTTCATTCGAACAAAGCTTTTTACTGGCTGTTTGATTAACCTACTTGCCTTATTTTTCACAAATCATGTCCCATTCTTGCCTTAAATAATCCCTATGTATTTACCTGTGTTATGGTACTTTGGAAAAGTTTTAATTATTCATCTTTCCTTAATTGTCTCATGCCCGTTTGAAATCAAACCCCTTAACCTTAGGGAGACCTTCTTTGATTGATTGTAAACTATTTTCTTGCCTTTTTTGCTTACTCGTTTTCTGCACTATAAAAAACAAGACACTACACACAACTCTCACACACACAAATATGGGAAAACCTCAAAAACACTTCAGACTTCAATTAAACACTATACAATTACAATACTTTCTCTACTTCTAATACTGAGCACTCTGCTCCTCTTCTCTTCTACTATCTGAAACATTCGCGGGTTCTCTTGAACTCTCGAGTATTTGCTGAAGAACCTGAGTTTGCTCTTGCTGATTTCTGGTTGTTACTTGCTTCTACTATTATGCTGTTCTAAAGCTTGCAACTGGTATGTCCTTCTAATTAAATAATACCCTCCAAACTATGTGTTTACTTCTCCTCCTCTGTTATGCATTCTTCACTATGTTTTCATCTTAGTCTGTCATGCTCTCTTTCATCATGTTTCTGTGTCTTTGAGTCTGTTTGTGCTTTCTTGCTTTCCTCATGTTTTCTATAAATGCTTTCTTATGTGATTCCCTGTCCCTTTGACCCCCTTCTTATGTGTGAGTGCAATTCTGAGTCATATTGGCATTCTATTATTGCCACTCATGACTTAGAATCAGGTTCTCTTGAACCTCTATTCAAATCAATTCCCATTCCCTATACCCCTTATGTGTTGAGCTCTAACTTGGGCCTGGTAGTTTCCTAATCACCACTCAGATCCTAAGTTTGACTCCCTAGAGTATGCTCCTATTTGTTTGACCTAAGCAGGGGATCAAGGGTGTGCCAGCCTATGCCATGGCTGGGCATGACCCCCCTCTGCTATGGTTCCTCTCTCACTTTGCACTCATTCCTAGTTTCCTAAGTTCTACCCCCCCC